>SKCR01030641.1:600000-797558 GCA_019454045.1 Zanthoxylum bungeanum | reverse complement strand
CAAAAACTATTCATAATTTTTTGTTGCAATTCGAAAAGACGATACCTGAGTTTTAAATGCAATGAGAATAGTTTGAGATAAAATCCACCTAAATTTAAATTTTAAGAAAAAAATAACAATAGATTCATATTTTACTAAATTATCCTAATTATGTTTGTAATTTTAGAGAATTATTAATTTATAATATTGACGAGACTATAAATTTATATAAGGATCTTCCTAAAAATTATTATCTTATTAATTTATCAAATTTATTAATTTTATAAATTAGCCCAAATTGAAAGAGGAAAAAAAAATATTTTAGAAAGATTATTAACTTATCGAGTATTAATTTATGGAGATTGAACTGTTGACAATAATTAATGTGATAAAAAAGAGATGAGATTAAACAGGGGTGATTTACCATATGTGGATCTGACCCGGCCCGGCCCGGCCCATATACAGAACCCTACAAGAAGAGCCATACGTATATTTTTTTTCACACAGAGACATTCTCGTTCTCTTCTTCTCCTCTTTGCGTTACTCAGACACCAAAAGAAAGAAGCTCCAATTTTATGCAACTCGTCTCTTCTCGATCTTCTTCTATTCGATTCCTTTCTTTGTTTCGCCGCCATCGCTTAAAGTTAGCGCTCTCTCTCTCTATGTTTGTGCTATTTGCATATGTAAAAATGATTTCATGTAATAGTTAAAATGTGTATATTAAGGCTTAAAGAGAAGAACATTTGGGGTTTTTTTTTACCTGATCAGGATTTTTTTGGTTTACTACAATTTAATTGGAAAATTTCGTACTTAGCATGTGTTGATTATTCTGTGTTAGCGAACTGATTCTTTGGTTATGGATTTGGAATCAGGTTGTAGAGACTTCAAGACTTTTTAGATTAAGCTATAAAATTATTTGAAACAAAATCATAGATTTCGATGGGTCGGAAGAAGGCAGCAGCAAGAGACGAAGAGACTTTGCCTGCGGCGGCTCTGGGCGGTGGTAAAGCGAGGAAGAAGGCTGTTCTTATTGATGATGATGAGTATTCTATTGGTACTGAACTTACTGAGGAGCCGCAAGAAGAGAAGGCTGTGAATAATAATAATAATAATAAGAAAGGGAAAAAAGGGAACCAGAAGAATTTGCAGTCTGAAGATGATGATTCTAAGGAGGATGAAGGGGAGGAGAATGATGAGGAGATTTTGTTTACTGGGAAGAAGAAGTCGAAAGGGAAAAAGAGTGGGGGTAATAATGTATTTTCTAAGTCGGCTTTTGAGTTACTTGATGGAGCAGATAAGGAGGAGGAGGAGGAGGAGGATGATGGTTCAGGGGATAAAGATAGGGAAGAAGAGGATGTTCCTGTCGTGAGCAAAGGTAAACCAAAGGGAAGTTCAAAGAAGGGTGGGAATAAGAGTGGCAGTTTGTTTTCAGCATCAGCTTTTGGCGCAATTGATGGTGGTAGTGAAAGTGAGTTGATTGATAATGAGATTGATGACATGGTGGAGAATAAGTCAAAGAAGGGTGGCAAGAAGAAGAGCGGTAAGAGTGGATTTTCAGCCGCTGCTTTCGATCTGCTTGGTGATGAAAGTGAGGAAGATAATGAGAAGAAAGGTGAGGATGTGCAGGAGGACAAAGATGAAGAAGATGAACCTATTATTTTCACAGACAAGAAAAAGAAGTCAAAGAAGGGTGGCAAGAAGAAGGGTTCTACTTTTGATCTGCTTGACTATGGAGATGAGGATGAGGATGAGAATGAGAAGAAAGATGAGGATGTGAAGGAAGACAACGACGAAGAAGATGAACGTATTACTTTCACTGATAAGAAAAAGAAGTCAAAGAAGGGTGCCAAGAAGAAGAGTTCTGCTTTTGATCTGATTGACAATGAAGATGAGGGTGAGAATGAGAAGAAAGACCAGGATGTGAAGGAAGACAAAGATGAAGAAGATGAACCTATTACTTTCACGGACAAGAAAAAGAAGACAAAGTCTTCAAAGAAGACTGGTAAAGTATTGCTTGATGAGGAAAATGTTGTTGAAGATGCTTTTGTAGTAACTGATGTTTCAGGTGAAGTTGACAAAGTGCAACAAAATGTGGAAAGTAGTAATGTTGAATCCAATGCTTCTAAAGCTAGTAAAAGAGAAGTAGTGGCAGAAATTTCAAAGAATAAGAAGAAGAAGGAGAAGTCTAAGAGTGGAAGGACAGTTCAGGAAGAGGATGATTTGGATAAACTTCTGGCAGAGCTTGGTGGAGCTTCTACTCCACAAGAGAAAGTTCAGGTGCAGCCTCCTGAACCGGTTGCACCACCAGATGCGGCTGATGAGAAGGGAGGTGAAGAAGAAAAAGAGGAGTCTGCTGCAGCAAAGAAGAAGAAAAAGAAGAAGGAGAAGGAAAAGGAGAAGAAGGCAGCGGCAGCTGCAGTAGCAGAAGATAAACAGGAGGGGAAAACTGAAGCTGTAGAAAGCAAAAAGAATGATGGGAAGAGCAAGGGACCAGAGAAGAAAATGTCGAAGCAAGTTAGGGAGATGCAGGAAGCACTTGCTAGACGAAAAGAAGCTGAAGAGAGAAAGAAAAGGGAAGAGGAGGAAAGGTTAAGGAAGGAAGAAGAGGAGCGAAAGAGGCAAGAAGAACTTGAGAGGCAAGCAGAAGAAGCTAAGCGTAGGAAGAAGGAAAAAGAAAAGGAGAAGCTTTTGAAGAAGAAACGGGAAGGCAAGCTTTTAACTGGCAGGCAGAAGGAAGAAGCACGTCGGTTGGAGGCTTTGAGGAACCAGTTTCTGGCTAACGGTATTCCCTTCCCACTGGTGACAAGGAAACTGCACCAAAACGACCCAAATATCAGACAAAAAAGAAATCATCTCACCATCAAGCGAATGGTGCTGAACCTGTTAAGGAGGAGAGCATAGAACCAAAAGATAAAGATAAAGAGAAGCAAGAAATTATGTTGGAGATGGATGTTATGGAAATAGAAAAAGTTGAAGATGGGGAATCATCGACTGTGGAAGAGAAACCAGATATTGCTGATGCTCCGAAGGAGAATGGAGTGGAAGAAGAAGAAGAAGATGATGATGATGAGGACTGGGATGCAAAGAGCTGGGATGATGTTAATCTTAATGTCAAAGGGGCATTTGATGACGAAGAGCCTGATTCTGAGCCTGAAAGTCTGGTGAATAAAGAGATGAAGAGTGCTATACCATCTCCACATGATGAAGGTGAGGTTTTATTGTTCTGTATTCCATCAAGTTGCTATTGGTTGTTTCTTTATCCGTATGGTAATATTTTTGTTTTCAGCTGCCAAGTCATCTGTTGCTGTCAAGAAAGCCATTCCTGAGCAGCCAGTGAAGAAGTCTCAGGACGCTGCGACCAGGAAGAAAGATGCTGCTGAAAAAGATAAAGCACCAGAACCAGATGCTATGGCTACCCCAAATCAGGCTAAAGAAAACCTTCGTTCTCCAATCTGCTGCATTATGGGCCATGTTGATACTGGTAAAACAAAGCTACTGGATTGTATCCGAGGTACTAATGTACAGGAAGGTGAGGCTGGTGGCATTACACAACAGATTGGTGCAACATATTTCCCTGCTGAGAACATACGTGAGAGAACTAGGGAATTGAAAGCTGATGCGACATTGAAGGTCCCAGGTTTATTGGTTATTGATACTCCTGGTCACGAGTCTTTTACTAATCTAAGGTCACGAGGTTCAGGGCTTTGTGACATCGCTATTTTGGTTGTTGACATTATGCATGGCTTGGAGCCACAAACCATAGAATCATTGAATCTTTTGAAAATGAGGAATACGGAATTCATCGTTGCATTAAACAAGGTAAGAATCAGTTTCTAGGGGAACTGATTTTCCTTTCCCTTTGTAACTTAATATTTACTTTCAATTTTTTTACTGTTTAATTTTCTAGGTGGACAGACTCTATGGGTGGAAAACTTGCCGCAATGCACCTATTGTGAAAGCAATGAAACAACAATCTAAAGATGTGCAAACCGAATTTAACATGAGGCTTGTACAGGTGACATAAGCCATTTCTCTCATTATTAGTTTTAATAGTTTGTCAATTCTGTTTATGTTTTCTTATTTGTGCTATTGTTTGATTTGGCAGATTATAACTGAGTTTAAGGAGCAAGGAATGAATACGGAATTATACTACAAAAATAAAGAGAGAGGAGAAACTTTTAATATTGTACCCACCAGTGCTATTAGGTGTGATTTGGACTCTGTCTCCAGGCTTTTCAGAACTTCATTTGCATGATTGTTAGCTGCAAAATATTTAATTAGTTTTTTGGTTTTTGTCCTAATATATTGAGTTTGTGGTGTTGCAGTGGCGAAGGCATCCCAGATTTGTTGTTATTGCTGGTTCAATGGACTCAGAAAACGATGGTTGAGAAATTGACATTCAGAAATGAAGTGCAGGTTTGATTTCTTGCATTTGGTGCTTGGTTAGTTGAATGATATCCCATTGCAGAGTATGAGGAGTCTTATTGGCTGATTGATCTTTCTTTCAGTGTACGGTTTTAGAGGTCAAGGTAATTGAAGGCCATGGGACAACAATTGATGTCGTGTTAGTTAATGGAGTGCTTCATGAAGGAGATCAAATTGTTGTTTGTGGCTTGCAGGCAAGGATCTGAAAAAAATTTCAAAGAAAATATGGTAAAATGTTGTTTTTAGTTTCTCACAAATAAATTTGATAATTTAGGGCCCTATTGTCACCACAATTCGTGCCTTATTGACGCCCCATCCAATGAAGGAACTCCGTGTTAAGGTAAGGATCTCTACTGGGACTCCTACTTTTCGAGTATGGAATGGTATGTTGTTGGTATGCAATTGAAGAAGTAATTTTGTCCCCCTTTTTGGTATTTTTCTACACTCGTTGAAACTGATGTTTACTCTTGCTGAACAGAATTAATGAAAGCTTTTACATTCTTGTTTCATTCACTTAAAACCTAGAAATCATTAAACCCATTTGGGAAATCTGTCATTGATTGCCCTGTAGTGTCACTTCTGGTTATGGAGGTTGCAGTGTCATGCCATGTAAACTCAATGTACTGATATCTTCTGATCATGCAATTTGCAGCACCATGTAAACTCAAGATAGTGATAATAAGTGCCCATTTCGGCATTTCCATTCTTCTGTGTAATATGTTCCAATCTTATTAAAAGAAAAGGTAACGTATTGCAAATATATTATATATTATGATGCTGAATGTCATAGTTGCTAGGTAGTCCACTAGTCTTTGAGGCAGCATCTGTTTTGTTTGTATTTCTGTATAGCAAATTTTTGTAATTGATATGCTGGTTGTTTTATTTTTTATATAGCACAAAGTGGGGCTTAAGTGGGTATGGTTGTGAAATATATGTATTCTCAACTTTAATGATGCTATTGCTGCTGAATTTCAGGGGACTTACCTGCACCATAAACAAATCAAGGCTGCACAGGGTATTAAGATCACTGCTCAGGTGATATAACTTGCCCAACATAGCTGGCCAATTTATTTATTTATTTTTTGTGTGTATTAGCAGTTCCATAGATTAGTGAGTTTCCTGCTAGATTAATTTTCTGTTTATATTTTACTGCAGGGCCTCGAGCATGCTATTGCTGGCACTGGTCTGTATGTGGTTGGGCCTGATGATGATTTGGAGGATGTCAAGGAAGAAGCAATGGAAGATATGAAATCAGTCATGAGCAGGATCGACAAAAGTGGTGAGGGCGTTTGTGTACAAGCATCTACTTTAGGCTCTTTGGAAGCGTTGCTGGAGTTCTTGAAGTCCGACGCTGTGAAGATTCCTGTCAGTGGTATAAGCATAGGCCCTGTACATAAGAAGGATGTAATGAGGGCCAGTGTAATGCTTGAGAAGAAAAAGGAGTTTGCTGCTATCTTGGCATTTGATGTCAAAGTTACACCAGATGCTAGGGAACTTGCAGATGAACTGGGTGTGAAGGTTTTCACGGCTGATATTATTTACCATTTATTTGATCAATTCACGGCTTATATTAATAATCTCAAGGAGGAGAAGAAGAAGGAAGCTGCTGATGAAGCAGTCTTCCCATGTGTTCTCAAGATTATGCCAAACTGCGTTTTCAATAAGAAAGATCCAATCGTCTTGGGGGTTGATGTTCTTGAAGGCATAGCAAAGGTACTATTGTCTCCAATTCAATTTGTTTACTTACCATCTGGTGGTCAAAATTCAAGATATCATCGTTCATGACTTGATTGGAATGGAGTTTGGTATAAATGATGATAATATCATTGAAGTTCCTCTTAATTTTCCATTATAAACATTAATATGTTTAGCGAATTTGACATCTGAAACGATGTGTTGACCGTTAAATACAAGGTTACCACTCAGTGAAACCAACGTCCTTTGTATCTAAGAATGTACTATTATCCATCCAAGTCATCCATATTAGTAGGTAGTCCTAGTGTGTCTAGATGTAATATTTTCTATACATGCTATGCTAGGAAATAAATCTCCTTGAATAGCCTGGTTTGTGGGGTTGACACCTATGATTTAACTTGAAATACATTTCATTAATTCATGCCTAGGTTATATTATAAGTGTGCTTGCAGTGTATATATATCCAGTATCCTTGACCCTTGAACCACCGAGTTTTTTGTGTCTGCTTTCTGAAGATTTTAACGTATGAATTTTTCTCACCATTTATTTCTGAAGATTTTAACGTATGAATTTTTTCTCACTAATTATAGATTAGCTCATCTTCTAGAGAAGTCCATATAGAGAGCCATAAGCAGCCATGAGCATTTTCTTCTAGTGTTCTAAAACGCTCTAGGCGCTAGTCGGGTGGTGACCCAGCGCTTAGGGCGCTTAGAGTGGGCCTAGGAAATTAGTCGGAAATTGGAGATTTCCATAATTAGTGTTGAGGTTTCGTGTAATTTGGACAAATAAATCCTAGCGAAATTTTGTTCGAGTGATGGATAAGATTTATAGGGGGTCAATTTGATGAGAAACTAACCAAAATTGAAGAAATTAGGTTTTTTTTTTTTTTTTTTTTTGAAATTAGGGTTTATGTTTTAAATTGGGGTTATATGAAATTGATGAGATGAAAAGTTGATTTTGTAAATTTAAGGTTAGGGTGTAAAATCTGGCCAGATTAGGGTTTCAATTTCAAATTCTGCATTGGTCATGGTGAAATTCCGTCTGATGAACATTTAGCGTCAACAATTTGGGGCCAGACGTGGTGACGTGTTTTAGAACACTGATTTCTTCAAAGCACATGAATGCTTATTATATCAAGATGCATTTTCCATGCTGAATACCTACTTCAAAGCACATGAATGTATTTCCAGAATATGTCTATAATGCCTACATTACATTTTCCATGCTGAGAATTCATATTCACGACCAACTTAGCTTGATTTTTTTTCCCAAATATATGAATTGGGCCTGGCGCATTCAATTGTTCTCTATTGTTTTTTAATTTTCTCACTTTAATTTACTCTTTATTCTCTATTCTTTATTCTTTCTTTTCTAACCCATAGTGCCCGAGTATTTGAATCAATATTAGTTCCATCAAGGCTATGCTAATCTTGACGTTACAAAATTATTTTGTTATGTTATGTTTTTTATCGCCTAGACTTCACTAGACCTGAAGTTTGAGTATAAGTGGATTATGTTGGTGGCTTGGCCGCTTGGTGCTATTTAACTTGATTTTGTAATGAGTATGAACAGCTTTTGTACATTGATATCTTGAATGATTGACATCCATCTGATACTTTCTGCCTTTTTAATACAGGTTGGAACTCCAATTTGTATTCCTCAACGGGAGTTTATTGATATTGGCCGAATTGCATCTATTGAAAATAATCATAAACCTGTTGATACTGCCAAGAAAGGCCAGAAAGTAGCCATCAAGGTATGAGATCCGACTTGTTACATATTAATTATTATAGAAACTTTTTGATAGTTTTTAAGGATATACTGCTTCTACTCTCTGAAGGTCCTGCTCAAGACTCAAGCTATTTGCCCTACATAGTTATTGCTTTATTCTTTTGGTTTTACGGTGCTTTTTATATTTTTTTCGAGACAACACATATCTCAAATACTTTTTGTTGAATCAGAATATTCTAGTTATCATTCAGGTTTATCTTGGTCTGAGTTGTGTTGTCTTCTAGAGCTTGGCTGTATAACAGAGAAATTAAATTAATACAAACACATCTGGAGAATTAAATGGGTAGGATTAAGATTAATAAATGTAGCCCGTGGAATCTTTAATATTCCAAGAGTGCATTTGCATGATATGTGTACTGATGATAAAAAGGATTATTCTCTTTTTATCGTAATGCTATGTGAATGCTTTTGTGCTCTACTTTGATTTCCTCATATTTTGTGTGTTTTGCAGATTATTGGATCCAATTCTGAGGAGCAGCAAAAAATGTTTGGCAGGCATTTTGATATTGAGGATGAACTTGTGAGCCACATTTCAAGGAAGTCAATTGATGTGCTTAAAGCCAATTATCGGGTAAGTTTTAATAAATGCTACTTTTTTAAAAAAATAAATAAAACAAAATTTTCTTTCCATCTGAAGTCAGACTGGTTGCTCACATGAGACTTAATATGTTTCAGGAAGATCTGACAATGGATGAGTGGAAGTTGGTTATGAAGCTGAAAACCCTTTTCAAGATACTGTAAGAAGTTGAGAAATGGCTGAGAACTGCAGGGAGCGACTCTTGGGTCCGATGTGAAGGGTCTATCGGGGATTCAGGATGAAGGAAATTTTGAACCTGGCAGAATGGTTGGGGCTACAGAGCTGAGATGTTTAAACATGCATTTCATATTTTGTTATAGTTACTTCAATGAAGTTACCAGATGTTCTTTCCCCGATTTGCCTGGCAAAGTGAAGAAGTAACAAAGTCAAAGAAAAATACAATGTGATTGTCTGTCATAAACTCACTAGAAACTCGTAGCTACGAGAAATTTCCCTCTACAAATTCTTCTCTCTTTCTATCCCCCACACAATTTCGGGGTTTTTTATTTTTTATTTATTTTTTATTTTGTGAATAATTTGTTGTCATGCCTTCTTGTTTGAGAATAGATTCATAGAATGTAGCTCATATTTAAATATTGTTCTAAAGGAGATGGAAGTGACAATAATTGCTGTAGTGATTGATACTTGGAAGATTGGAAAAATTGACTAAGATACGAGTTCTTGTTTAATGCAGATGTCAACATATTTTAGAATGTATAATTGAAGCTAATTATTAGGGTTGGTTAAAAAGAGTCGAGAATTGAGATTCGATATCTCATAGTTTGGCAGTTATGATTTTGATTTTTTGTTTAAAAAATTTTGAATCTTTTTCTATCATGACCCCCTCCATAGAGTGGCCTTAACCATTGAAAGGGGTATGTGAACTTCTTCACTGTGAACATTTTACATGACATACAATTTAAATAGATTTACAAAAAAAATAATATTCCTCAAAATATAATTCAATACATCTCTGAAAAATCTAAATAGTTAAAGTTTATAGCAAAAGTTGGTAAAAACATAGAAATGATGTCTTAAATCTCATTTTTAAAAACAAATGTCTGCACCAACCCGATAGCGACAATGGTAAGGGAATTAAATCTTGGTACTACTAATGCTGAGTTGCGAGCTTTCTGGGATGTTTGAGAAAAAAAAAAGGGTGAGCGTAAAGAGCTCAGTAAATAAAGTACTCAAATTCTCAACATGACCTCACTCAAAAATAGATGTGTGTGTAAGCATGGCAATGGGTAGTTTTAGGCCCAGGTCCGGCCCGGCCCGAGCTGTTATCGGGTCGGTCCTGCCCGACCCGTCTCTGGTTCGGGACGGGCCCAAGACAGGCTTTACCCGATCAAAAATTTTAATATAAAAAATTATATATATATATATATAATTTATAAATATATATATTTTATTTATTTTAAACCCTGGCTGGACCGAGCCCGAGCTTTTTTAGTTGAGCCCGGCTCGGGCCCGAGCCTGAGCCTGGCCTCTAATTTTAAAGCCCGACCTAGGTTTTTTTTATCGCGAGCCAGACCGGACTGGGCCTGGGCTTTTTTGCCACTTTTGTGGGAACAACATTTGCAATAAAAGAACTGTTAGAGTCAAACTACACTCATAGCAAGACAACATTAATCAAATAAGGTTTGCCAACAGGATTTGGTATAATAATGGATTGAAGTCATTGTGAGAGTATCAACATCCCTTCCAAGGTTTCCCACCATATAACTTTGCATGAATGTGCAAGAGGGGACTAAACCACACGCCTCTACTAACCTTGTATTACCTGATATTTCCGACCACCATTATACAAAACCCGACAGCATAACAGTAATAACAGACATCATCCAATACAACCAAAATTTGCACTCAATCCATCAATCTCATCTCAACAATCACAAAATAATCAAAGACTTCGGTTCTTAACACAATCATGCAATTATGCCCACAAACATATCCACGAATTTATAATTCTCATACTATCAATAACTCAATAAATATTTCACTCTCACACACACATACACCATGACATTAACCAACAAACAATAATGTAAATGTAACCATCGTGTATTGTATTTATCTCAATCCATGCAATAATCTTGTTTAAGTAAGTATCCGAATGTATTATACAGATAGGAGTAACCTTATCATCTAACTTAAGGAAAACCACGGCAGTTCGGGGTGGCGGTTTGGACGATTCGGGTCGGCGGTTTGGATTATAAATTTTTTTAAGGAAATTTTGTGTGTTTTCACATAATAATTGAAGAGAAAAAATACCTAATTTTCATTTATACATTGCATATTGTCATATGATCATTAAATATCTTAAATTTCATGGTTAAAGAATAAAAAAATATATAACATAATATCTAATTTGAATGCGGGTCGGCGGTTTAGGCGGTTCGGGTCGCGGTTTGAGTCAAAATTTGCGGTTTTGGGCGGTTCGGGTCGCAGTTGGGTCAAAACCTCACACCGACCCGAAATTTACGGTTCGGTTTCGATTGACCCGAAATCATTTATAATTTTTTTCAAACCGCGCAGTGCGGTTCGGGTTGGCTTGCAGTTTGACCCGAAACCATGATCACCCCTAGTTACAGCAGAAATAGAAGCAAAAAGGAAAAGGGTTTTAGGATTTATAGCTTTTATAGTAGAAAGTTGTGTTTTAGTTATACTATGTGTGTGAGGGATAAGGAAAACTAAAATTAATTAAAATTAAAAGTAAAAGAAATACGTGATATCACAATCTACTCACCTTACAAATTTTTTATTCTCGAAATTTCTCAATTATTCAACAGCTCTGGATATTTCTCCTTCATGTCTTGTTCCACTTTCCAAGTTGCCTTCTACATGTGATGATTAGTCCCCATTGTTGGGATGTATGCCCTAAAGCTGCATGTAATGTAGACGGCTTTATATGTTCTGAAATTAAATGATGCATTATTCATTTATCAAAATGTTTGTTTAATTTTCGAATATTATAAATTATCTTGATTACCCTAGATTACTTATGTGCATTCAGACTTAGTGTATGAGTGTCATACACAAAAGGATTTAAGTCTGAAGTTAGTAATCTTAAACAGTCCATAGAGAGCAAACAAAGCGGGTACTTTGTTTGTGGTTTTTCTATAACTGCGGTCCGTTCTATATTTGTATGGCGACCGTGATTCGGGATCGTCCAGGTAGAGACATGAGAATGGAGGCACCTTGTATGATGTGATCATATAGGACTGAACCTAGATGGAAATGACTTTCTTATAATATATGTCAAACAAAGAAAATCATTTCGATCTACTAGATGGTCATATATGGATTGATCTTAATCCTGAGTGTACTACGAACTCCTGCATAGCAGGCTATGTCATTTGATTTACAAAGGTGAGGTTTGTGTAGCAGTCCCGACCAATAGCTGTTGGACAGTTATGACCCATAGCGTCACTATTTGTACAGATCACGGTGTTGTTGTACAAATTAACTATGTGACAAAGGAGATTGCACTCTCATCGTTTGTTATTAGATCACCATAGATGTATAAATGAATAGAGGTCCATATGATTAGTTCCTGGATTGAGAATGATATGAGACAGTATCAGTCCACGAAGGATTAATCATTAAATATCCCTAGCCGGATTATTATCGAGACAGGACATCGATAATGCGGAATAGGCTAGTATTGCACTTGTGCGCGTTGTGAGGGCACAATGGCATAGTTCTCATATATTTAAGTATTGGATACTTATGCAAGTGCGATAGGAGGTTGTGTTTCACCGATGGTACGGGAAACAGCTTCGCTCTGGATAGACCCCTCGGAATCCCATTGGTATTATGACTATGTGTCTATGGGAGTCCGACGTCAGGGTAGGTGTATTTGGTCTTAACCTGAGACTTGCACCGCTAATGCTTACGACAATCATATACTTTAGTTGAGGTCGTCTAGGACTCTAACCGGTTCTGTGTACGCCAACTGCTGGGTATATTGAGAATCGTAGAGTATTGGGTGTGATGTCAAGACGGAAGTATCACTTCAGTCATAGTGGAGATGATGTCACGCAGGATACGGTATTAGTGCTCTTAAGTGTTGCGCAACCATCGGGATATTATGACTAGGTCATGCATATCCGATTATAGAGACTAGTTACCAGACATCCGACATGTGCTTCGGACGGGGCAGACACTTATCCAGCCCCAGCCCTAGCACGTGACTATCCGATACTGGGCCGATATACACAATACTTGGTATACTACGCTTGATACAGATCTTAAATATTCTTAGATGGATATGTCCAGAGAATTGGGTAGACTTGGTGCTTTGCTAGAAGCCAACTTTGTCTTGTAAATCGGTAAAACGTAGTACTTGGTACTCACGTGTTCGGATAGTCCGATGACCGATTTGACTACCAACATATCCGGGGATCTCATGGGTCGCTTCCCAAAGATTCACCGATGACGTATGACTCGCACTTATATTAATCTGGGATTAATAAGATGAGAGAGAAAATTAATCTGGGAGTAATTACAGAGATATTTTATCTGGGATAAAATATCAATTTAAAGAGAGAGAATGATTAATTTGGAATTAATCGATTAATTAATATATTTGATATATTAAAAGAAATTGGATTTTGACGTGGAATTAAAATTAGATTTTAATTCGGGCGAGCGAATTAATTTAGAATAAATTCGTTAGCGACGTGAATAGTGATTTCGCTAGGCGTAATCATTTAATTACGACGCGACGGAAAATTCGTTAATTTGGAATTAGCGAAACCGAGCCCGAGAATATTTACGAGCGCATTCGCATTTCGAATTCGAGCGCGGCTCGTCAAATCAAGCGTCAAATCGCTAGTCGCATCTAGCGTCACATCAAGCGTCAAATCATGTCACTTTGAGTGATGTGACAATTGATTAGATTGATTGATTAAAATGACTTGATGTGAGTGGTTGGAAATCAACTTTTTGAAAGTTGAAAGACATATATTGTTTTATATCTTCCTTTGACTTTTTGAAAGACAAAAGAAGTGTATTTGCTTTTATTTTTGTAGAAAATATATAAGCAAATTATAAACCTATTTTCCAACACACTTTTCACTTCTTTCTCTCACCATTTCTCCTCCTTCACTCACGCCATTTCTGTTTTCTAAGGGCAGTGAACTGTCGACTTTTAAGAAGCAAAAATGGAGGGAAGCAAGTGTGTTTTGTGGCAAAACAAGAGTGCTAGCACACTCCGGGATCAATGCGAAGGTGATAGGAAAGCTTACCCATGAGCCGAGATTCAAATGATGAAGCTTGGAGCTTCAAATCTTGAAGATAAGGGGCGAATTACACTGTTCACAGCAGCCAACTGCCACCCATTACAGTGTGCAGAATTTCGTTTTTGTTGCCTCTTTCTTCGCTCAACCGCTCGATGTAAGTATTCCGCACTTCCGTCGTTGTATTCACTTATGATTCATGCTTGAGTTTTGATCTTGGGACCTATAGAAACTCCAACAATAGCTACGTACTTTGGGGGCATAGTCTGTTGTGTAGCTGGGAACGTTTTACATAGATATGGAGTTCACTCCTTCTTGCGAGAAGTAAATGAGTATCTTTCTTTAGGGTTAATTTGGTACTTGAACGGTTTGAGCGCTCAAGTATTTCTATTACGAATAGAAAGATTAAAATTCATAATGGTTATGAATAAATCGTTCATTAGAGAATCAATGGTACTTAAGGTATAAATAATTAGAGGGGTATAACGGACATTATGACCCGGCTCTAATTACAAGATACTCGTGAAGGGTTAATTCGTATGTAGTGACTGTATCGATGGACACAGACTTGGTTCAGCTTAATATTTCAACTATATATTAAAATTTAATTTATGGTTTTAATAATTATATGATAATTATTAAATGAATTAATATTAAATTATATTTGATATAATTTAATAAGGCTAAAATATGATTTCCAATTTTTGGGTTTTGGAAACCCTTGGCATTATTTTAGAAGTTAAACCTTTTAATAAGGTATTAACTTTTTATTTTGTAACATATATTGACTTTATGAAAGTTAATACAATTGTTACAAAAATTATAGAAAAATCCCTTGTTTGGCCAACCCTTTGAGATGGAAAAGGGAAAGGATTTTGTTTGTTTTGGAAACAAATAACCCTAGGTATAAAAAGAAGAATTATTTTTCCTTTTGCCTAAGCCTCTCATTCTAACCCTAGCCTCCATCTTCCTCTTCTCCAAATAGTTTAGGGATTGATTTTGTGAGACTTGCCCACACAAATCATCATCTTCATCTTATTCTTGTATGTACTCGACAGTGAGGCTTTATTTTGCTCACTGCCGCCCCTTTACTTGGTGAAACGGTACTCGGTTTGGTTTCATTTTAATCCAGTTTTTTTGGGGAACATTTTGTGATGTTTTGGGGCTGTTTTCAAGTGCAAAATCAGAATTGAAACACAACCACTGTTCGCACATTTCAGGGGCTGTTTCGCCAGTGTACTGTGAGCGTATTTGGTCCAAAACAGTCCAGTTTTTGTCCGGCTATTCGGGGCTGTTCGGGAACTGTTCCGGGGCTGGAATTTTGTCTAAAACTAAAGCAAAATTTTAGTGGTGGTGGCATTTGTTGGGATTTATGTCCTAGAGCTTCATGTATTATAAACAGAATTGATTTTTGTAATAATAATAAATGCATTATTAATTTTATCAAAGTTGTTTGATTTATATCGCATATTGTCCAATTGTCTTGTTTACCTTGATTACTTTTGTACCTTTAGACTTAGTGTATGTTTGATGCACAAGAGGATTTAAGTCTAAAGTTAGTAATCTAAATAGTCCATAGAGAGCAAGGAATGAGGGTACTTTGTTTGTGATTTATCTATAGCTGCGGTCCATTCTATACTTGTGTAATGACCTTGATCCGGGATCGTTCATGTAGTGACATGGGAATGGAGGCACCTTGTATGATAAGATCATATAGGACTGGACTCAGATAAATACGAATTTCTTTTAATATATGTTAACCAAAGAAATTCATTTTATTTAATAGATGGTCATATATGGATTCGATCTTAATTCTGAGTGTATTACGAACTCCTGTATGACAGGCTTTGTCCTTTGATTTACTATGGTGAGGTTGGTGTTGCATTCTCGGCCAATAACTACGTATTTTGGGGATATAGTTTGGTATGTAGCTGGGAACGTTTTACATAAATATGAAATTCACTCCTTCTTACGAGAAGCAGATGAATATCTCTTTTAAGAGTTGATTCGGGACTTGAACAATTTGAACGCTCAACTTTTCTATTACGAATAGAAAGTATTTTATAATCATAATTGTTATGAATTAATTGTTCATTATAGAATCAATGGTGCTTAAGAGATAAAATATTTAGAGGGGTTTAACGGACTTATGACCCGGCTCTATTTATGAGATATTCGTGAAGGTCTATATCTATATGTAATGACTATATCGATGGACACCGAAAATATTCAGTTTACTTAATCCATCAACGGTAACGAGAGTTCAACTTCGAGTTTTTAGTGGAATAACGCGGAGTTAATAATTCGTAATATTTGTTTAAAGAGTTTAATTAATATTTCGGAATTATTGGAGCTCGGAACCGTAGGTCCATTTGGTCCCCGTGCTAGCTCGATTAACTGTAGCAAACCTAATATAATTAGATTGTCTAATTATATGCTCACATTATATTTATTTATATATTATTAATAAGATTAATAATATTTATTGTCACAAATGAAAACTATGTTAAATTAGTTTAACTTAATGTTTTCTAGAATCCTTTGATTATGAGATAATCAAGCCTTGATTATGAGATAATCAAGTTAGTAATAATTATGAGATAATTACTACAACATAATTGAAGGTAAATAAATCATTATTAATATATTGATTTTTATTTACCATTGGAGACAAAGCCATATGGCTTACCATGTCATCCAAGCAATTATGTCTATTAGGTGGCTTGGATACACCTAATAGTTTTTTTCATTAGCTAATGCATTTTATGCTTTGGTATGACCTACACATTTATGTGTTTGCCATTGAAAGAAAGCATTGAATTCTTAATGAAAAAGCCATTGAAAGAAGCTTAACATTTCTTATGCTTTGGTATGGCATTCACATTTTTGTGTTGGCCAATGCAAGAAATCATTAGATGCTTAATGAAAAGGTTAGTTGGCTTGTGTAAGAGAATATAATCTCTACCATTTCTCTCACTTCCTAAGGTTAACACTTTGCATTAATTCACACAATTGTTGTGTGAAAAGATTTGAGAGAAAATAGAGAGAGTTATAGCATTCACAAGTGTTGTGAAATTCCCAAAGCCAAACACCATTGTGACATCTTAAATCTCTAAATAGTTTAGAGGTTTAATCTTTGTGAGTGAAGCCCACACTTCGGTTTGTTGGTTTCGAGTCATAGTTCGGAAGATCGAGTGGTTGATCCAAGTATTGGACACCAAAGGATTGATCTTGGCTACTACAAAAAGGGAAAAGGCAAATAAAATTTTGAAGATCCATACCGGACCCGGTGCCACCACAAGCAACTTCCGCCGCGCTAAGGAAAGTCATTTCCTACAATTGGCATCAAGAGCTTAAGGTTGAAAAGTTTTTTTTTAACCCTTTCTCTTTTTAAGTTTAAGTTTTAATAATTTATATTAGATATAAATTATTAATATGCATGTTGTGATGAGTAGGCACAATTAGATTCATGAGATGAATGTTTACTTTGATTCATGTGATGAATGTATTGCGTTGATAGTTAATTTTTCCGGCTCTTATTTTTAGTATTGGAAATGTAAGACCATAAGGTCATATTCTTTCAAGTGTTATAAGTTCATTTCTTTTGTGATAAGTCCATTTTGTAACTCCATTTGTAACTTGGAGGATCCGATGTCGCGAAGGACTCATTACGAACCTATTCTGCGAAGAACTCAACAATATACCATGAAGCAAGATTTGAAGACCAAGGGATACCTTGGATTTATTGTACTAATTAGATTAGTTTTTTTAAAAAAACACATAAGAGCTCGGTTAATGCAATTTATGTATGTATGTGAAACTTCATTCCGTTACGAGTCCGTAGAAAAAAACGGTGACCAAAACAAAGTCCGGAAGCTCCGGAACGGAGTAAATGAAGTTGTAGTGTTCGAACACCAGACCGATAGCGTTCGAACTCCAGTCAAACGTAACTCAAACGTTTGGCTACTGCCTGGAAACGTTCGAACGCCCAAAGAAAGCTACACGAACGTTTTCAGCCCAGACCTGGGCATATATATGTGTTTTAAATTGTTTATTAACATGTCATATAGCCTAGGGTGCCTACTCTTGCATTTTCACATGCCATAACATGTAGACATGCATGATATTCAAGTCATAAAATATGATTTTATGTAAATTTAAAAGTTAAATTAGAATATAAGATGCATGTTAAAGAATTAATAAGATTAATTAATTTAAAGGTTTAAAAATTACGAATTCAAGTTTAAGAACAAATGGACATTATGAGTACATTATTTTCCTTGGTATATCGGATGGAAACCCGGATATAAATTCCATAGCCGCTTCCGAATGGACGATAATTTGGTTTGTACTCGGGATACAATTCCACGTACGTTTGGAGTAAATAACATTCTTTTAATCTATTAAATGGTTTGATGACATATAGTCCATTACTTGAATTCTAAAATTTTAAAACCTATAAGTGAACTAATTTTTTAAAAGTTAAAATTGATTAGATCAATTAAGAAAACTTGATTAAATTAGTTTATTTGAGTTAATTGGTTAGTAGAGACTAATCGGGATTAGTGAATAAAATTTTAAAAGTTAAAATTGGTTAGATCACTATATCATCAACTAGTATTAATTAAGGTTATGACTTTAGCCGAGCATAATCTAAGATTCATAAAATACCAGTGAGATAGAAACCTTACTCTTTTTAATAGTGAGAGGGAGAGGGGTATACCACAATATATCCCACGATCTCCATTGTTATCCAGAAACGTGAGATTCAACAGGCGCCTCGAGACGGCTTTGCTTTCGTCCCCCTACGGATGGTGTCATTTTTGGGTCAATATCAGGGTTAGATTCCGAAAGGATAGAGACTCTAGATGTATTTGGTGATTTGACCTACCCTACGGCGGTACTTCACTAATTAAGTCCAAGGGTTCCAAAATAATGGGTCACACTCACAAAGGAATGATTAAGTTATTAATCAAAGCTTCCTCGATCAAAATAACGGTAGTTGATTAATATAGGAATAAGAGTTATTTCAGATATATTAATCAATTGAGAATGTCTCAATCTATCATGCGAATACTTGACCTACCCTACGTCGGCACTTATTTGTGGGATGATAGATAACCGTGACATAGTAATTCTTTTAGGTTTCTAATTCATTATACATTGATCATGCATTATGTTTAATTTTATGCCTAAATGTTTGACAATTTTAATATGCGACGAATGAATATTGAATGCGCGTTTATTATTTTTCCAGCCATGGTATCTGCAATAATCTCCATTATCAAACAACAAGAAAAATTAACCGGGGATAATTATGTTAAATGGAAAAGTGACATGAATGCTTTCTTGATCTGTGAAGACCTTAAATTTATCCTAATGGAGGAATGTCCTCCTGAGCCAGCACCTAATGCTGGCAGAGCTGCACGTAATGCCTATAATAATTGGATTAAAGCTGATGAGAAAGCCCATAGCTATTTGATAGCATCCATGTCTGAGGTTCTTGCTGCACAGCATGAGCCTATGGCGACAACATCAATGATTATGCAGTCATTACAGAATATGTTTGGGCAACCTTCAGACCGGCAACAACATGAGGCAATTGCCTCTGTATTGACCGCTAGAATGAAGGAAGACACATCAGTCCGAGACCATGTGTTAAGGATGATGGCTCATCTTAATATGGCTGAAACCAATGGTGCACGTATTAATGTGCAAAGCCAGGTGACAATGATCATGGAAACCCTTCCGAAGAGTTTCCTACAGTTTAAAAGCAACTGTTCTATAAACAAGTTGACTTTCACATTGACTGAACTGCTGAATGAGCTCACCAATTACGAGTCCGTTATGAATGGTCCTCGTAGGCCCAATACCGAGGCAAATGATGCCGAATCTTCTAAATCTGCAAAGAAGAAGAAGAAAGGCAATTGGAAGGCAAAGGCAAAACCAATGAAAAAGAAGAACAATAAAAGCTCCAAAGGAACCAATGCAAAAGGAAAATGTTTCCATTGTGAACAACAAGGGCATTGGAAAAAGAATTGTCCAAAATACCTTGCAAAGCTTAAAGAGAAGAAGAATACAAGTAAATATAATTTACTTGTCATTGAGTCTCTTTTGGTGGAGGATGATAAATCCTTATGGATTGTTGATTCTGGTGCCACTAACCATGTTTGTTGTTCTTTGCAGCTACTTGACTTATGGAGGGACCTTACTGAAGGTAGCTTTACCATGAGAGTTGGGACAGAGGATGCTGTTTCAGCAAGAGCAGTGGGAGTTTCAAATTTGAATTTTAATAAAAGTTATTTATGTTTTAATGGTGTGCTATATATTCCTGGTTTTCATAGGAATTAGATTTCTGTAACAAAACTTATGGAATGTGGTTTTTTTGTTTCGTTTAATAATAAGTCAGTTATTATTAGTAGAAATGGATTAAATATATACACGGGAAACTCCGAAAATAATCTATATGTATTGAGGCCGTTAATGCATGAATCACTGCTTAATACTGAAATGTTTAAGATTGACAGATCTAAAACTAAACGGTAAAAGATTTCTCATGATGATACGTATTTGTGGAACCTTAGACTTGGTCACATTAACCTTGACCGGATAGATAGACTAATTAAGAACGGAGTTTTAAATCAGTTAAAACTTGGTACTTTACCTGTCTGCGAATTATGTCTAGAAGGCAAAATGACCAAGAGACCTTTTACTGGAAAAGAGATAAGAGCCAAAGAAACTCTTGAGCTAATACATTCGGATGTTTGCGGACCTATGAATGTAAAAGCCCGAGGTGGTTTTGAATACTTCGTCACTTTCATTGATGATTATTCCAGATATGGTATGTTTACCTAATGCAGCACAAGTAAGATATATTTAAAAGTTTAAAGAGTATCGTGCTGAGGTTGAGAACCAGTTAGGTAAAAGCATCAAAATTCTACGATCAGATCGTGGAGGAGAATACCTTGATAGAGATTTCGAGGAATTCTTAGTTGAGCATGTAATTATTTCACAGCTCACAACACCTGGAACACCATAACAAAATGGTGTTGCAGAAAGGAGAAATCGAACCCATAGTGTAGGACACAGAAATCGGCGATGCTGTTCCAGGCTCGCGGCCCGGTCGGGAGTACGGAGTAGCCCACAAGGGACCTAAACCGGAGAAATAACATGAAGTCGCCACCCGGTGTGAACCGGGAAAATGATTTAAGGTCGCACTCACCTCTCGCAAGGGAAGACCTCAAACCGTTGGGTTCGGAATGGTCTCTTACTTATGCCACTTGTAATGATATGATTTGTGCAATAATCTAATCAAGCCTAAGCAACATATATTTCCAAGGATAATCTATTCCTAAGTTCGCATGTATAAAATAAATCATCATAACAGCAAACATACGATATCACACAATAATCTCATGAACATGTTGAATCATCAAACACGAAAAATAAATAACAACCTAAACATAAACATAAATTGAACGCCTATAGCGAAAGAAGATAACCAAATCATGCATAGAGGAATAACGTACTAATGGCTAAATCATGCTTAAGAAACAAGTAACATACTAACGACCTAATCATGCTTGAACACAATCTCACGAACACATCAAATAGATAAATGCGGGAATACAAATAGAAGACAACAGTAAAAGTGTCAATGATGGAATGATATAATTAATTACATAATGCAAGAGAAATCACCCAAGAAGTAATCATGCATAAAATGAAAGGAATCAGTTCAGTGTATGTACGTTCGTGTAGCGTTCGAAAACGCGTTCGAACGGTAAACAGAAGGTTCGTGTTCGTATAGCGTTCGAGAACACGTTCGAACAGGACCAAACCTGATGCATGATAAAACAAAGAAAATACATGCACATTCGAGTAGCGTTTGTAAACCCGTTCGAATGGTAAACAAAAGTTTCGTGTTCGTATAGCGTTCGAGAACGCGTTTGAACGGGACAAGACCTGATGCCTGATAAAATAAAGAAAACAGATGCGCGTTCGAGTAGTGTTTGTAAACTCATTCGAACGGTAAACATAAGGTTCGCGTTCGTATAGCGTTCGAGAATGCATTCGAACGGGACAAGACCTGATGCATGATAAAACAAAGAAAACACATGCGCGTTCGAGTATCGTTTGTAAATGCGTTCGAACGGTAAACAGAAGTTTCACGTTCGTATAGCGTTCGAGAACACGTTTGAACGAGACACGAACTGATGCATGATAGACGACGCAACACATACATAGACAAGCAAATGCACAATGTAGGACCCCGTGTGCCCGATTGAACTCATTCCCATTCAATCAGGTGTACCTCGTCCGGCGCGGCAAAACATCGTGGTAAAGGTAGCCTTTAGGTATTTTCCCTCGAATAGAGGACCTTTAATCCACCCTAGTTAGCCCATGCGCACTAGAATGTAATGCATACGTAAATAAATCAATGATATGCAAAGGGTAAATGACATAATAAAAGGCGCATCTAAACATCGTGGTAAAGGTAGCCTTCAGGCATTTCCCTCGAATAGAGGACCTTTAATCCACCCTAGTTAGCCCATGTGCATTATATTACAATGCATACAAATGAACGAGACAATAATATGGAATTCTGTATATCCGATTAAACATATCTCACATTCAATCAAACATACTTCGTCCGGCGCGGCAAAACATCGTGGCAAAGGTAGCCCTTTGGCTTTTCATCCCTCAAAATGGAGGACCTTCAATCCACCCTAGCTAGCCCATGCGCATTACATCACAATGCATAAAAGATAAAGACAACAATATAGGACTTCGTGTACTCGATTGAACATATCTCCCATTCAATCAAACACACTTCGTCCGGCGCGGCAAAGTATTGTCGTCAAGGTAGCCTTTTAGACTTTTCTTCCCTCAAATAGAGAACCTTTAGACCAACATACTAAGCCCATGCGCACTATATCATCAACACATAAACACACAACGTACTTAAAGTAAATGGCGAAATGATAAAATGCGAATAAAAAATTAACAAGATACAAAAGCAAAGTGAAACATGTGCCGCTTGCTCAAGTGGTACGTGGAGTTGTTTCCCAAGTACAGACCGCACTACCATCCATTCGGATTCGGCTACGGAATTTACGTCTGGCTTCCATCCTATATACCATAAGAGACGACACATTTTCCCATCCATTCAAAGGCCACAACATGCATCCACAAATGACTCTCATGCGAAGAAAATAAATAAAACAATTAAAAGATGAATGAAAGTAAATAGGAAAAGTGCCCTCAGGTCTAACCTCTTAAATCGTCTCTCGGAAGTGCGGTATGCGGTAGTCGGAAGGGCTGATGCTCCTCAATTCCTCCGGTTCACTGGTTCAACATTTCCTTTCGCTGTTTCATTGTTTGGGCTGCTATTTTTACTCCGTTTTGCTGCTATTTTTGCTGTATTTTCTGGTCACTATTTTCACTATATTAAGGGACTGTTTTGGCTTACGGTTTGCGGATTTTACTGGGCAGTTTTCGGTGGTCAAAAGGTGCAGTTAAGGGGATGTTTTTGGTGGTAAGAAGGTGCAGTTCATGGGGTGTTTATTCGGTGATTTTGGAGGTAGTTTGGGGCAGCAGAGTGCTCGGCTAGTGAGGGTTTAGGGGCTGTAGAGTGCTCGGCTAGTGAGTGATCGTGAATATGTGGGTTTATTTGGCTTATATGTGTTGGTTAGGTACGTGATTTGAAGGGCTGTTGAGTATGTGATCAGCGAGGGCTATGTTTACGTGGCCTGCGTGAGGGTTTATGCATCTGTTGACTTTTTTTGTGAGTAGGTTGGCTGCTGGCTTATAAGAGCTTGCCGTGTGTGCATGGAAGGGTTCGTTTGGAGAGAAAATGTGAGCTGCTTGTTTTGGACGAGGGCAGTTCGTGAGAGGTGTGGCTGCTAGGGTTCATGAGGTTTGTAAAATGAGAGAGGAGATAGAGCAGGCCGTGAGTGTTTTTGTATGGTCTTTTGGTTTTTGTGAATGTCGTGGGTGTCTAAGGAAAGAGAGAGTGTAAGTCGTATCAATGGTTAATGGTCTCTTATGCATGAAAATAATGAGAGAGCAAGGCTGTGAGTTCTAGGGTTTGTGTGAGGCGAGAAGATGATGGAGAGGGCTGAGTTGCATTAGGTTTATTATTTGATGTGTTGGTTTATTCTGTCAATGTGTGTTTCTGTGAAGGCTGTTTTGGAGGATTTATTTGTGTTGGCTACTGTATGAAGAATCCGAGCGAGAGAGAGAGCTGCGTGTGGGCGTGAAGATTAGTTTAGGGTTTCATTGTTTTTGTTGTGGTTGAGAGAAGGAAGATGAAGACGTGAGAGTGGAAAGCCGTGAGGTTTTTTGCGTTATTGTCTTTGTCGTGAATAGTCTAGAGCCTTAGGGTTGCATTAGTGTTATGTTTTATAGTTACAAGCTAGGGTTAGGGTTGTGCATGAGATTTTAAAATAAGAAAACAAGATCAAGTAAATTAGGGATGGATTTAATTAGTTTAAAAAGGGAAAAGATAATTGTATTTTGGTGGGGGAATATATTTAAATTGGTAGGTGATTTATTTAAATTAGGAAGAGATTTTCTTAAATTAGGAATTTAATTTAATTGGATTTTAATTGGATTTAATTTAATTTAATTTAATTTAATTTGTGACATGTGTTTTATATATTTTTCAATTAGTTTTGGATGTGATTTAATGGTCTTGGGCTAGGTGGGCGTGGCTTTGGTTTTATGCTAGGTGAATGGGCTTGGGATGTTTTAAAACAGAGGTCCAACAAGCGAACCCGAAGCTAAACAAGCGAATTAAATCCAACAAAATACTAATTTCTGACTTTTCCCTTCCGACGTCCGTTTCCCGCGACTTCCACAACTTAAAAGGTAGTGTCTCCATATGAGACTCATCATCGGGATTTACATGCAAAAATACAGTGTCTACACATAGGTTGCAAGTGGATCTACAAGAGAAAAAGAGAAATAGATGGGAAAGTACAAACTTTCAAGGCTAGGCTAGTGGCAAAGGGTTATACCCAAAAAGAGGGAGTTGACTATGAAGAAAATTTCTCGCCAGTAGCCATGCTTAAATCCATCAGGATTCTTCTTTCCATTGCCGCATATCATGACTATGAGATTTGGCAAATGGATGTCAAGACTTCATTCTTGAATGGTAATCTTGATGAGAGTATCTATATGGTACAACCAGAGGGGTTCATTACCCAAGGTCAAGGGCAAAAAGTTTTCAAGTTGCAAAGGTCCATTTATGGACTTAAGCAATCATCTAGATCTTGGAACATAAGGTTTGATACTACGATCAAGTCTTATAACTTTGAGCAGAACATCGATGAGCCTTGTGTCTACAAGCGCATCATTGATGGGAATGTGGTTTTCCTTGTGTTATACATTGATGATATTTTACTCATTGGGAATGATGTAAAAATATTATCGGACGTGAAAATCTGGCTAGCTAACCAATTCCAAATGAAAGATTTAGGAGAGGCAAATTATGTACTTGGGATCCAGATCATTCGGGATCGCAAGAAACGACTGTTAGCTATGTCTCAAGCAACCTATATCGACAAGATTCTTGTGCGATTTGGTATGCAGAATTCCAAGAAAGGTAATTTACCTTTTAGGCATGGAATTCATTTGTCTAAGGAACAGTCTCCTAAGACACCTCACACAGTTGAGGAGATGAGACATATACCATATTCTTCAGTAGTTGGAAGTCTTATGTATGCTATGTTATACAAGAGACCGGACATCTGTTTTGCAGTGGGAGTAGTCTGTAGGTTTCAATCCAACCCAGGATTAGATCATTGGGTAGTGGTGAAACATATTCTCAAGTATCTTCGGAGAATGAGAAATTATATGCTTGTATATACAAGTCAGGATATGATTCTAAGAGGATATATAGACTCTGATTTTCAGACGGATGTCGATTCTAGGAAATCAACATCTGGATCAGTGTTCACCCTAGGTGGTGGGGCTATAGTATGAAGGAGCATTAAGCAATCTTGTATTATTGACTCCACCATGGAGGCTGAATATGTAGTAGCTTGTGAAGCAGCTAAGGAAGCAGTCTGGCTCCTTAAGTTCTTGGCAGATCTGGAAGTTGTTCCAGATATGGATAAACCAGTCACACTTTATTGCGATAATAGTGGTGCAGTGGCGAACTCCAAAGAACCGAGAAGCCACAAGAGGGGTAATCATATTGAGAAAAAATATCACCTCATCAGGGAAATAGTGCAGAGAGAAGATGTCGCTGTCACGCAGATTCCATCCGCAGACAACCTGGCTGATCCGTTTACAAAGACCTTATCGGTTAAAGTATTTGAAGGTCACCTAAATGGTTTAGGATTACATGACATGTCTCATTTGCTCTAGCCCAAGTGGGAGATTATTGTGATTTATGTCCTAGAGCTTTATGTATTATAAATGGAATTGATTTTTGTAATAATAATAAATGCATTATTCATTTTATCAAAGTTGTTTGATTTATATCGCATAATGTCGAATTGTCTAGTTTACCTTGATTACTCATGTACCTTTAGACTTAGTGTATGTTTGATGCACAAGAGGATTTTAGTTTAAAGTTAGTAATCTAAATAGTCCATAGAGAGCGAACAATGAGGGTACTTTATTTGTGGTTTATCTATAGCTGCGGTCCATTCTATACTTGTATAACGACCTTGATCCGGATCGTTCATGTAGTGATATGGGAATGGAGGCACCCTGTATGATAGGATCATATAGGACTGGACTCAGATAAATACGAATTTCTTTTAATATATGTTAACCAAAGAAATTCATTTTATCTAATAGATGGTCATATATGGATTCGATCTTAATCCTGAGTGTATTACGAACTCCTGCATGATAGTCTATGTCTTTTGATTTACTATGGTGAGGTTGGTGTTGCATTCCCGGCCAATAACTAAGTATTTTGGGGATATGGTTTGGTATGTAGCTGGGAACGTTTTACATAGATATGGAATTCAATCCTTCTTACGAGAAACAGATGAATATATCTTTTAAGAGTTGATTCGGGACTTGAATAATTTGAGCGCTCAACTTCGCTTTATGAATGCCTAGATTATTCACAAAACTATGACTAGGAACATTTAAGAGTAATGATTCTCATAAGGCGTGGAAGCCATCATCTTATTACTCCAAGGGATTTATTACAGTGTTGATGATTCATATAAGTTATGTAAGACATGTATAATAAAGATTGCCATTTTATTAATTAATGAAAATATTACAAATACATGTACATATAGCCCATCCACAAGTTGGGTATAGGGCATATCCCTAACAATCTCCCACTTGCACTATAGCCAACTAGTATGAATCTGGACACCATACTCTCGGGTGTGCCTATCATTCTTTTGTTGAGTCAGCCCTTTAGTCAGAGAATCTGCAAGATTATCTTATGTGAGTATTTTCTCTATAATAACTTATTTTCTCTCAATAATCTCCCTGATGATATGAAATCGCCTGAGTACATGCTATCGGTCTGAAAGCTCACATCACAGTAACCAATGACTTTCATCTCAGAAAACTCTCCGTATGTCAAAAACACATCCTTAGTTCTTCTCAGATACTTGAGGGTTGTTTTGACAGCTGCCCAATGTTGCTCACCAGGATTTGCCTGATACCTGCTCGTTATGCTAAGAGCATAAGAGACATCAGGTCTTGTATATAACATGGCATACATGATCGATCCTATTGCTGAAGCATAAGGGATCCTACTCATATGCTCTTTATCTGAAGGAGTATGTGGACATTGCTCCTTAGATAATTTGATTCCATGACAAGTAGGTAAATTACCTCTTTTGGAATCTTCTATTTTGAACCTTTTCAAAACTTTATCTATGTACGTAGATTAAGAAAGTCCTAACAACCTCTTAGATCTATTACGGTAGATCTTAATGCTGAGGATGTGGGCTGCTTTTCCAAAATATTTTATGGAGAAATTCTGAGATAACCATTGTTTGGTGGCTTGCATCATGGGAATATCATTCCCAATGATTAATATGTCATCAACATATAATACAAGAAATACAACAACACTCCCACTACTTTTCCTGTAAACACAAGGCTCGTCTACATTTTTGATGAAGTCAAATTCTTTGATTGTCTCATCAAATCGTATATTCCAACTTCTGGAGGCTTGCTTGAGTCCATAAATGGATAATTTAAGCTTGCATACTTTATTATGATCATCCTTAGATGGAAACCCCTCAAGTTGTGTCATATAGACTTCCTCTATGAGGTTCCCATTAAGGAAAGCTGTTTTGACATCCATATGCCAAATCTCATAATCAAAGTGTGCAGCTAGTGCCAGTAAAATTCGAATGGACTTTATCATTGCAACATGTGAGAAGGTTTCGTCATAGTCAATTCCTTGGATTTGTCTATAACCTTTTGCCACCAACCTAGCCTTATAGGTTTGGATGTTGCCTTCTGCATCAGTTTTACGATTGGAAATCCACTTGCAGCCTATGGGTTTTATCCCTTCAGGTGCATCTACCAAGTCCCAGACTTGATTCTGATACATAGAGTCTATTTCGAATTTCATGGCCTCAAGCCACTTGACTGAAACAATGTCACCCATTACTTCGTCATAACTGGTGGGATCGTCATTATCAATGACCTGATCATGTTCCTCATCAATATTGAAACCATATCTTTCAGGCTCATGTCTTTCCCTACCACACCTTCTGAGTACATAACCTTGTGGTTGTTCCGTCGCTACCCTTTTGAGGGGCCTGGGGTTTAGTTCTATGTTATTTTGTTCTTCTCGTACCTCATCGAGGTCAAGTCTACTCCCACTATATTTCTTGAGAAGGAATTCATTCTCTAGAAATTTAGCATTTCGTGAGACACATGTTCTTTATTCATATGGGACGTAGAACACGTATGCTCCTGAGTTCAAGACATATCCTACAAACTTACATTTAACTGCCCTATCATCAAATTTGTTAGTTCGTGTGAGCTTGACATATGCGTCACATCCCCAAATTATTAGATAACTAAGACTAGAACGTTTCCCAGACCATAACTCAAATGGTGTTTGACTAACAGTCTTGGAAGGAACTTGGTTTAGTAGTAGTGTTGCAATTTCTAAAGCAAGACCCCAAAATGAAAGAGGTAGATCCGTGCCTGGCATCATTGATCGGACCATATCTAATAATTTCTGATTTCTCCTTTCGGAGACCCCATTATGCTGTGCAGTTCACAAAGGAGTCCACTGGGAAATAATGCCATTTTTCTCAAGTAATCTTGTAATTCGTTGCTAAAGAATTCACCACCTCGGTCAGACTTTAGTGACTTAATACTTTTATTAAGCTGGTTTTCTACTTCAGCCTTGAAGTCTTTGAATTTCTCAAAGGCTTCAGATTTGTACCGCATAAGGTACACATACCAATATCGCGAATGATCATCGATAAAGGTAATGAAGTTCGAGAATCCACCTCTAGCGGTGACTGATATTGGTCCGCATACATCATAGTGTATGAGTTCTAATATCTCCGTTGCACGCTGTCCTTTACCTTTGAAGGGTAATTTGGTCATTTTACCAAGTAAACAAGACTCACAATTTCCATAAGGTTTATATTTGAAGGGTTTGAAATACCCATCCTTATGTAGCTTAGTTAATCTTGTTTCATTGATATGACTTAAGCGACTGTGCCATAGAAGTGATTCATTGAGATTATTCGAGTTAACGTTGTATATATTAGAGGTTGAACATTCTTTGTTAGTTTGTAAGACATAGATACCATTATTCAAAATACCATCTCCATATTTTATTTCATTGAAATAAATAGAACATTCATTACAACTTATTAGGCATGAAAAGCCTTTATTACATAAAAAAGAAATTGAAATGATGTTCTTTACTAGAGAAGGTACATAAACACAATCTTCTAAGTCTAAAACTAAACCATT
This sequence comes from Zanthoxylum bungeanum, assembly GCA_019454045.1. NCBI lineage: Eukaryota > Viridiplantae > Streptophyta > Magnoliopsida > Sapindales > Rutaceae > Zanthoxylum > Zanthoxylum bungeanum. The sequence continues at coordinate 767,906 of SKCR01030641.1, read as the reverse complement.
CGGAAAAACTAATGAATAAGTCCCCATACACAATGCACCCAGTTTTGCTCCATTACCCATGCGTAAGTCAACCTCCCCATGACGAAGTCTCCTACTGTTTCTCAGGCCCTGCACATTGTTACAAAAGTGAGTCCCACAACTGGTGTCAAGCACCTAAGTAGAAGGTAGAGTTTTGAGAATATAGTTCAATCATATACAACATACCTGAAGCATTGGGCTTCTTGGCCTCTTGGGCTTCCCTAGCTTCCTTGGCTTTCAAGGATCTGCAGTCTTTCTTCCAATGACCCTTCTTTCCATAAAAGAAACATTTCCCCTTTCCATTCTTCTTCTCCACCTTACCACTGGGCTTTAGGTGATCTGGAGCCTTGGCCTTGCCCTTATTTTTCTTTGGGCCTCGTGGCTTCAGGTCTGTACCCGTAAGCATGACGGAGGTTTTAAGTTACGATTTCAAGTCATTCTCTGCTTACTTTATCAGATTGTGCAATTCTGCTAAAGTAGTTTCTTTATCAGACAGATGAAACTGCATAATAAAGTTAGAGAATTCTTTTGGTAAGGACTGAGGAATTAGATCGTGACCTATCTCATGATCCATGATGAACCCGAGGTTGGCCAATTTTTAAATATGGCCAATCATCTTAAGCACATGTCCACTAATAAATCCTTCCTTATACCTTGTTTGGAATAAGGCACATGACACTTGGAATCTCACGGTATGAACGAAAGTTGCATACAACTCCTTCAAGTGAAAGATGATGGTTTGAGCATCCATATCTTCGTGAGCTTTCTGAAGTTCGTCCGATATAGAGCCAAGCATTATGTAAACTGCTTGCTCATCATCATCAACGTGTTTCTTCCAAGCATCAAATGTATCTTGGTCAGTATCTTTTACGGGTTCAGGGGGAAATGGCCTTCCAAGAACATAGAAAATCTTTTCTTGTCGTAAGACAATTTTAAGGTTTCTAAACCAGTCATTGTAGTTGTCCCCTTTGAGCTTATACTCATCAAGGATGGAACGAAGTGATACTCTGTTTTCCATTTGAATGTTTGTGAAATATTTTAACCCACATATTAAGAGAAAATGTTAAAATTAGGAATATGTTTTCATTAATGTTTCATAATAACATGGGCTTTTAATATTATGAAGTTGCTCCCACTCAATTGTTCTAAAACTTTTAACTTTAATCTTGGTGATAGGCTAGGCAAATACCTCAAAACTTTTAACTCGAGGTTCCTCTAGTAAAATAGACTTAAGGATCCTCAAAATCAGTGGCTTACTCTTAAACTTTAGAGTTGCTCACTTATATAAACCCAAGATATGAAATGTTTGGTGTAAAAATTTGTGAAGAATTCTTTGGGTTTATATAGTGCTCCAAAGACAACAAAATTAATTAAGAATCCGATGTGGGATAAAAGCTAATTTAATTTTAGCCATTGGATCTTAATTTAGTGGTTTAATGAGATTATAAAACCCTAATAAGAGTCTGGGCCGAATTGGAATTCAAAACAAATAACAAATTTTTTTTACTATTCATGTTAATAGTCACGTGAATAGTTATTTTTTTTAATTCCAATTCCCAAAGTGCCCCCATCATCATTCACCAATCCCTAAGCCACTATGGAACCTCATAAATGATCTGTTCAATAATTAAACACATTGAACCATTTATGAACAATTCCTACAGAAATCATATATGCTGTTATATTTGTACTGTGCACTGTTAACCATTGATTTCGACTTTGTTGTGTGTGACCTTTTGGGTTCCCCTCAAGTTGGACATGAAATGAATCGTGATGATTTAATCGAACATAAATTATCCTCCGATCAGATGGTCGTTCGATTTCAATGACCAAGGTTGACATCTAGCAGCATGCCAAGTCCCCCAAATGAGAAGGAAAGATATAAATACTTATTTTGTATGCGATTTACATATGATACGGTCCCTCGTCTCACTGTATCCCCACCTATTGACCTAGGGTACGGAAAGTGTCTACCCATATGGTCAAAGGTATGATGTTGATAGTGTCATGAATCGTGCTAACCCAAGAATCTCACATGATTCTTCCGCTGTGGCCACAATCTCAAGCACTGATCACACACATCAACTCGTGAACTGGAATACTACTCTTATAAGAAAATATTATCCGAGAGAGTGGCGATTCTCTGTTTTATCTTTATAAACTTCATGTGTTTCAACAAATGACCCAATCATACCCTTATGACCGGATCTTTTGAACCGGGGAAGGAGAATGTCAAAGTTATTTGATCCGCACATAAGATTGTAAAGACCTCAAGTCTAAGGACTAGTCATATAATCGATACATGAAAGTTCTCACAGACACATGAGATAAACACTCCATATGAAAACTTTCGGCTGTCAGTTTGATGGAACGAGAAACTCATGCATCCATGTGATACACCAAGCGGACAGATCTCCGCTAGTAGCGTATGAGATCGGCTACCCCACTTAAGGGTGAATAATATCATCATGCTAGTCTCTCCGCTTTTTGAACGCCCAGATTATTCACAAAACTCTGACTAGGAACATTTAAGAGTAATGATTCTCATAAGCCGTGGAAGCCATCATCTTATTACTCCAAGGGATTTATTACAGTGTTGATGATTCATATAAGTTATGTAAGACACGTATAATAAAGATTTCCATTTTATTAATTAATGAAAATATTACAAATACATGTACATATAGCCCATCCACAAGTTGGGTATATGGTATATCCCTAACAATTTTAAGGTTTAAAATTTGAATTCTAATATATTGGGCTTAATTAGTGCATAATAAATTCCATTGGTATATAGGATGGAAACCCGGACATAAATTCCATAGCCGAATCTGAATGGACGGTAATGTGGTCTGCACTCGAGATACAATTCCACGTACCATTGGATTTTATAACGCACTAAGATTAATTAAATAATTTAATATATATCTTGACCATTTTATGATTCTAAAATATTTAAACCTATTAGTGTTCTAGTATTTTAAAAGTTAAAATATAATAGGTCACTAATACCACTCTAATTAAATTAGTTTAATTGGGTAATACAATTAGTAGAGACTAATGGAAATTAGTGATATAAATTTTAAGAGTTAAAATTGGTTAGGTCACTAATAAAGTACTAGTGTAAATAAGAATTATGATTTAGCCGTCATATATTTATCCACACTACTTGAAATAAAATATTAGATATTTTATAAATAGAAACCTTAAATTTAAAATAGTGAGTGAGAGAGGGATATACGACAGTATATCCCGCGATCTCCGTTGTTAGTTCGAAAACATGAGATTCAAAAGGCACCTCGAGACGGCTTTGTTTTCATCCCTCTACGGATGGTATCCATTTTGGGTCAATATCAGGTTTGGATTCCAAGAGGATAGAGATTCTAGATGTATCTTGTGAACTGACCTACCCTATGGTGGCACTTCACTTGTTAAGTCCAAGGATCTCGAAACGGAGGGTCACAGTCACAAAGGAATAATTAACTGTTAATGAAATTCCTTGATCGAATCAAACGATAGTTGTTTAATATGGGAATAAGAGTTATTCCCGTATATATTAATTGACTAAGATTGTTTCGATCTATCATGCAGTACTTGGCCTACCCTACGGTAGCACTTACTTATGGGATGATAGATTTCTGTGGCATAGTAATTCTCTTAGGTTTCTAATTCGTTATTCATGGTTCATGCATCATGTTTAATTTTAGGCCAAAATTGTTTGATAATTTTAATATTTTATGCACTTGTTAATATTTTATACATCATGTTTAATTTTATGCCAAAATTGTGGGATGATAGATTTCCGTGGCATAGTAATCCTCTTATGTTTATAATGTTAAATGCATATTTATTTCATTTTTAAGCCATGGTTTCTCCGATTATTTCAATACTATCTAATGAAAAATTAATGGGAGAAAACTATATTAAGTGGAAAAGTAACATGAACGCTATACTGGTCTATGAAGACCTAAAGTTTGTCCTGAAGGAGGAGTGCCCTCCCGAGCCGGCCAAGCTTTGTGCGATGCCTACCAGAAATGGGTTGCATCTAATGAGAAAGTCCGCTGCTACTTGCTAGCAAGGATGTCTGAGTTTCTTGCTGCATAGCATGAACCTATGACTTTAGCATCTTAGATGATGGAGTCATTGCAGGGGATGTTCGGGCAGCCTTCAAAATATCAATGTCATGAGGCCATGGTCTCAGCGATGACCACTAGGATGAAGGAAGAGACATCAATCCGAGAGCACGTCTTAAGGATGATGACCTATCTCAACCCTACCGAGACTCATGGAGCTCATATTGAAGAGCGTAGCCAGGTGACCATGATAATGGAAACTCTTCAGAAGAGTTTCTTGAAATTTAAAAGAAACTATGTTATAAACAAGTTGACTTTTACATTGACCTGGCTGCTTAATGAGCTCACCCACTACGAGTCCATGCTTGTGGATCCTCGTAAGCCCAGTGCTGAGGCAAATGTTACCGAGTCTTCAAAATATGCAAAGATGAAGAAGAATATCATTAGGAAGGCTAATGGTACATCTACTTGATAAACGTAAAGACCTTGCTGAAGGTAACTTTACTATGCGAATCAGGACAGAGGATGCTGTTTTAGTAAAGCAGTGGGAGTTATCAGTTTTCAATTTTTTCAAATAAAAGTTATTTGAATTTAAACAAAGTGGTATTTATTCCTGTTTTGTCATGGAAATTTGATTTCTGTTTCAAAACTATTGCATGATGGTTACCATTTTATCTAATAATAATAGTTATTATTTTAAAAAATGAATTACCTATATGCTAAGGAAATTAGGAGATAACTTGTATATGTTAAGACCGTTAACACATAAGTCACTGCTCAATGCTGAAATGTTTAAGGTTGAGAAACCTAAAACTAAACGGTAAAAGATTTCTCATGATGACACATATCTGTGGCATCTTAGACTTGGTCATATCAGCCTTGACCGGATAGACAGATTGATAAAGAATAGAGCCTTAAACAAGTTAAAGTTCGGAACTTTACCAGTCTGCGAATCATGTTTAGAAGGAAAAATGACCAAAAGACCTTTTACTGGAAAAATGTATAAGAGCCAATCAACCACTTGAGCTTATACATTCGGATATTTGTAGACTGATGAATGTAAGAGCCCGAGTTGGTTATGAATATTTAGTCACATTTATTGACGATTATTCCAGATATGTTTACCTAATGCAGCACAAGTCAGATACTTTTGAAAAGTTCAAAGAGTATTGTGCTGAGGTTGAGAACCAGTTGGGTAAAACAATCAAAACTCTAAGATCAGATTATGAAGGAGAATACCTTGACAGAGATTTTGAGGAATTCTTAGTTGAACATGAGATAGTATCCCAGCTCACAGCACCTGGAACACCACAGTAAAATGGTATTGCAGAGAGTAGAAATCAGACCCTACTAGATATGATGAGATCTATGTTTAGTTATAGCTCACTACCTAGTTCGTTCGGAGGATATGTGTTACAAACTGCAATGCATATCCTTAATGTAGTTCCATCTAAGTCTGTTCCTAAGACTCCCTTATAGTTGTGGAGTGGTCGTAAAACTAATTTAGGATATTTCCGCATATGGGGGTGTCCAACACATGTGCTGAAGAATAAGACTACAAAGTTGGAGCCACGCTCTCAGGTGTGCCTATTTATAGGCTATCCTAAGGAGACTAGGGGGTTCTTCTATATTCCTGAAGATAACAAAGTGTTTGTATCGACAAATGCCACGTTCTAGAGGAGGACTATATGAGGGAGTTCAAACCTCGTCGTAAAGTGTTACTCCAGGAGTTACTTGCTGGTTCGACCAGCACACAAACGTCAATGATAGTTGACAAATACATAGCACCTTCGACATCTGAGCATCAGATACAAGCTCATCAGAATGATCTACCACCTAGACATAGTGGAAGGGTTGTACGATAACCTGATCGCTATTTTGGAGTTGGAGAGGCACACGTTGTCGCATCCAGTGATGGTATAGATGATCCATTGACCTATTGTAGTGCAATAGATGATTATGATAAAGAGGAATGGCTGAAAGCCATGAACCTAGAGATGAAGTCTATGTACTCCAACTCAGTCTGAGAACTTATATACCAACCTGATGGGGTGAAACCCATAGGTTGCAAATGGATCTACAAGAGGAAGAGAGGAGCAGATGGGAAGGTACAAACCTTCAAGGCTAGGCTAGTGGCCAAGGGTTATACCCAGAAAGATGGAGTTGACTATGAGGAAACTTTCTCGCCAGTAGCCATACAAAAATTCATCCGCACTCTTTTGTCCATTGCCTCATATTATGACTATGAGATTTAGCAAATGGACATCAAGACTGCATTCTTGAATGGAAATTTTGATGAGAGTATCTATATGGTACAACCAGAGGGGTTCATAGCCCAAGGTCAATAGGAAAAGGTTTGCAAGCTGCAAAGGTCCATTTATTGACTTAAGCAGACATCTCGATCTTGGAATATAAGATTTGATACCAAGATCAAGTCTTATGATTTTGAGCAGAATGTTGATGAGCCTTGTGTATACAAACGCATCATTGGCAGGAAGGTGGTTTTTCTTGTTTTATATGTCGATGATATTTTACTCATTGGGAATGATGCAAAGATATTTTCGGACGTGGAAACCGGGTTAGCTAACCAATTTCGAATGAAAGATATGAGAGAGGCCATTTATGTTCATGGGATTCAGATACTTTGGGATCGCAAGAAACGACTGTTCGCTATGTCTCAGACATCCTATATCGACAAAATCCTTGTGCGATTTAGGATGCAGAATTCCAAGAAAGGCTACTTGCCTTATCGATATGGAATTCACTTCTCTAAGGAACAATCTCCTAAGACACCTCAAGATGTTGAGAAAATGAGACATATCTCATATGTCTTAGCAGTTGGTAGTCTCATGTATGCTATGTTATGCACGAGATCAGACATATATTTTGCAGTGGGACTAGTCAGTAGGTTTCAATCGAACATGGGATTAGATAACTGGATGGCTGTGAAACACTTTCTCAAGTATCTTAAGAGAATGAGAGATTATATGCTTGTATATTCCGATGAGGCTATGATCCTAACGGGATATACAGACTATAATTTTCAGACAGATGTCGATTCTAGGAAATCAACATCTGGATCAGTGTTTACCCTAGGTGGTAGGGCTATGGTATGACAGAGTATAAAGCAATCTTGAATTGTTGACTCCACCATGGAGGCTTAGTATGTAGCCGCTTGTGAAGCAGCTAAGGTAGCAGTCTGGCTCCGCAAATTCATGGGAGATCTGGAAGTTGTTACAGATTTGAATAAACCACTCACATTTTATTACGATAATAGTGGTGCAGTGGCAAATTCAAATAACCAAGAAGCCACAAGATGGGAAAGAATATAGAGAGGAAATTCAAAGGAACCTGGCTGATCTGTTTATAAAGACCTTGTTGGCTAAAGTGTTTGAAGGTCGCCTAGATAGTCTAGGATTACGTGACATTTTCCATTTTCTCTAGTGCAAGTGGGAGACTGTTGGGATGTATGCCCTAGAGCTACATGTAATGTAGACGGATTTATATGTTCTGAAATAAAATGATGCATTATTCATTTATGAAAGTATTTGTTTAATTTTCGCATATTATAAATTACTCTAGATTACTTATGTGCCTTCAGACTTAGTGTATGAGTGTCATACACAAGAGGATTTAAGTCTGAAGTTAGTAATCTTAAACAATCCATAGAGAGCAAACAAAGCGGGTACTTTGTTTGTGGTTTATCTATAGTTGCGGTCCATTCTATATTTGTATGGCGACCTTGATTCTGGATCGTCCATGTAGAGACATGAGAATTGAGGCACCTTATATGATGTGATCATATAAGACTAGTACCAGATGGAAATGACTTTCTTATAATATACGTTAAATAAAGAAAATCATTTCGATCTACTAGATGGTCATATATGAATTGATCTTAATCCTGAGTGTACTACGAACTTCTGCATGGTAGGCTATGTCCTTTGATTTACAAAGGTGAGGTTTGTGTAGCAGTCCCGACAAATAGCTACGTACTTCGGGGGTATAGTCTTTTGTGTAGTTGGGAACGTTTTACATAGATATGAAGTTCACTTCTTCTTACGAGAAGTAGATGAATATCTTTCTTAAGGGTTGATTCAGTACTTGAACGGTTTGAGTGCTCAAGTCTTTCTATTACGAATAGAAAGATTAAAATTCATAATGGTTATAAATAAATCATTCAATAGAGAATCAATGGTACTTAAGGTATAAATAATTAGAGGGGTATAACAGATATTATGACCCGGCTCTAATTACGAGATACTCGTGAAGGGTCAATTCGTATGTAGTGACTATATCGATGGACACCGACTTGGTTCAGCTTAATATATCATCTGCGGCAACGAGAGTGCAACTTCGGATTTTTAGTGGAATAACCCGGAGTTAATAATTTGAAATATTTAATTAATAGCTTAATTGATATTTCAAGATTATTGGAGCTCGGAACCGTAGGTCCATTTGGTCCTCGTGCTAGCTCGATATACTATAGCGGATTTAGTATAATTGGATAGTCCAATTATATACTCACATATGTATAAATATTATTAATATGAATAATAATATTAATTGTCACACTTGGAACTATATATTAAAAGTTAAAATATGGTTTTAATAATTATATGATAATTATTAAATGAATTAATATTAAATTATATTTGTTATAATTTAATAAGGCTAAAATAAGAATTCCGATTTTTGGGTTTTGGAAACCCTTGGCATTATTTTGGAAGTTAAGCCTTTTAATAAGGTAATAAATTTTTATTTTTGTAACATATATTGACTTTATGAAAGTTAATAAAATTGTTACAAAAATAAAAAAAATCCATTGCTGGGTCGATTCTTTGAGATGGAAAAGGGAAAGGATTTTGTTTGTTTTGGAAACAAATAACCATAGGTATAAAAAGAAGAATTATTTTTCTTTTTGCCTAAGTCTCTCATTCTAACCCTAGCCTCAATCTTCTTCTTCTACAAATCCTCTCAAGTTGTTGAGAAAACAAAAGAAGAACAAAAGATAAATAACAAAATAAAATAACAAAAGTTGTTGTGTGACATTCATCTCTAAATAGTTTAGGGATTGATTTTGTGAGGCTTGCCCATACAAGTTTCTGTTGGTAATGAGATATAGTTCGGAAGACTTTATGGTGTCGAACAAATCATCATCTTCTTTTTATTCTTGTTTGTACTCGGAAGTAAGGCTTTATTTTGCTCACTACCGCCCATTTACTTGGTGAAACGGAACTCGGTTTGGTTTCGTTTTAATCCAATTTTGGTGAAACGGAACTCGGTTTGGTTTCGTTTTAATCCAAATTTTTTGGGGAACATTTTGTGTTGTTTTAGGGCTATGTTGGGGCTGTTTTCAAGTGAAAAATCAGAACTGAAACACAGCAACTGTCAGCGCATTTCAGGGGCTGTTTCGGCAGTGCATTGTGAGCGTATCAGGTCCAAAACAGTCCAGTTTTTGTCTGGCTGTTCGAGGACTGTTCCGGGGCTCTTTCAAGGCTGGAATTTTATCTAAAATTGAAGCAAATTTCAGTGGTGGTGGGAGTAACATTCGCAGTTCAAAGGAAGGGTAGAAAAATTTTTCAAGTCCGATCCGTGTGCTTAAGACATTTTCGCTGTGCAAGGAAAACGTTTCCTACACCCAATAACCCTCACAAGAAGAATACGTCTAGATCTCAACTCTTGAACCTTTCGCTCTATGATTTTCATGGGATTTTCTTCATATGTCAAGTTCTCACTCAGCTCTACTGGTTGTGTTTCCAGAATATGGGTAGAATCTGGAACATATTTCTCCAGTGTGAAGCATGAAATACTTTATGAATTCTTTCCAATTTCGGTAGTAATGCCAAACGATATGCCACCTTACCCATGTTGGAGTTGGTGATTAGAGTGCCAATCCGAATAATGTATTTTATATTATATTTTATTATTTATAAATAAAATAACTAAAATTTCATTTCAACCTTGTTAATAGTAATGTCACTATGCATATTAGATTGATATATAAATATGCTGAGAATGACATCGACCTTAGAATAGTCATGTAGTAATATTGGACACTGGGTGGTCTAACATTGGGATAATATTATTATTATAAACTATTCTTAAAGTAAAATTTCATAGTCGTTGATTTTTGGAATACAATCAAATTTCTATAACCTAGAAGATTATCACATGTCGTATATTGGAATTGGAGTTCCAATGGTTTAACCCGATGTACCATTAGGAAGGGAAGCTCGTATAAACATGTGAGTATTTATTGGAGCGAATACTGAATGACTCATATGTGATTCCTAATAGTTGGAAGTACACACCACCGTAAAAAAGAATCTCCTCGAGTCGAGTAGCATATGTGATCATTTAACTATAGGATAACATTGATTTTATGTGTGATCCTCCACACTTTGATGCCATATATGTAAGAGATCTTTCATGGTTTGACCGCTAGATGTTCGTTGGGTGTGGACCGATGCACTCGTTAATCAAGTGCGTATCAAGATATGATCCGTCGGCCCGTATTTGTACCATAAAGAGTTAAGGTATCCATGTGAGTAAGTCACGATTCTTAAAAATTTAGCCAAAGCCGACCACCTAGGGTTGATCGTATATATCAGAAATGGTCTTCTGATTAGTTGTAAGGAATCGTGGATATGTCGACAATATGAGATATGCGCATTGGAAACTTAACGGTGTAATATATGTTTCTTAAGCACAACTTGGATTGCCTACACTGAGGAATTGTTAAATATATATGATGACCTCGACTTGTATAGTTCAGAAAGTTCGTTTTTGTTCTTCGCGAATTCTGAGGTGGCCAAATTGCATACATATATGTTAGGCTTATATGACGAACATGTCTTGACTTAGAGAGTCCTACAATATGAAGTATACCTGTTGAGCACTTAGGTAGCCAATAATGTTTGATAATAAATCATATTTTATATTATAATTATCAATTAAAATAATTAAATATATTAGATAACATTAATTATTTACTTTGACCCAATTGGATTAATCCAAAATCACATAAGGGCTTTGTTGTAATTTCATAAATATTTCTACCATTGGAAGATATTTTGGTAATTATAAAATATGTAATAATAGGTGTATTTGGCTTGATTTAATGGGATTATATCAAAGTGGTAAACAATGAACTAATCAATTTGATAACTTTGTCTAGATTTAATTGGATTAAGTCAAAGTGGTAGACAAAAGTGATTAGTCACACTTAATTATACATATTTGGACAAATTGGATTAAGCCCACCTAAAAATTGATTAGAACTTTTTAAAAATTAATTAATTAAAAATTAAAAATTGCATAAGTTTCACTATAAAAGGAAAACTTGAGCAAGTTCTTAATTAACCTTGTGAAAGCAAAAATAAGCAAGAATTATAAATATTAACCTAAGTAAAAGAAGTGTTTAGAGAAGTTTCGGAAGTTCTCAACATCATTTCAAGAAGAAGAAGAAGATTGGATCTTGGAATCAAGCTTGCTAGCTTTGGAATCATGATTGGATCTTGGAATTAAGCTTGCTAACTTTGAAAGTTCTCTACAACATTTCAACAAGGAGAAGATTGGATCTTGGAATCAAGCTTACTAGGTAAGTTTGATCTTCTCTAAAGCTATGTTTTCATTAGTGAGTTGTTTTCATTAATGAAGTATATAATGATGTATTATATATTGGATATATAATAGCATAATTTGATGTTAGAATTAGGCTAATGAATTTTGTATGGATGCTTTGGAAACATAAACACAATATGTTTGTAATTGAGTAAAATGGTTATGTTGTACATGAAACATAAAATTAGAATTTGAAACTCTAGATGATAGCTTGGAACTATGACTACTATTCTAGAATCACTTGACTACCTTTGAGTGCCTAGAATTGTTATCGAGTCACTTCATTGTGAAATGCTATTTTGTTTTGTGTTTTGATTCAAAGAAATACATATATGTATTTAGAATATATATATATATATATATATATATATATATATATATGTTTATAGTATAATATGTGTTGGGGTTGGTTTTGAAATTAAAATTATTTTGGGTGTTGTTAAAAGTGTTTAATTTTTTTTTTAAAAAAAAACCGAGGCTGCTGCATGCAGCCAATGGTGTATGCAGCCTATGCTGCCTGTATCCAGCACTGCATGTAGTGACGCACTAGGCGCAAGACCCCATTTTTTCTCTCGTTTTGGTTTTTTTGGACTCCGATTAATCCCCGATTTTTCCCTACACACTCGTAATGGAATATAGTATTCCATTAATTTTTTTAAAAATACATCCATGCTTGATATCTGTGGGTTAGCCCCACTTCCTCAGCGTAGGGCACCGATTCGACCCTTTGGTTCCACATACGCCCTTACAACCCACTCTCTCCAAAATCTCATAAAGACCAATATAGAGTAGTGCCAATTTTTCTTTCCTAACAAATCTTAGTACTCCCTCCCAAGGATGGAATTTCAAGAAAACTTCATCCCTGTTAGGGATATGCCCTATACCCAACTTGTGGATGGGCTATATGTACATGTATTTGTAATATTTTCATTAATTAATAAAATGGAAATCTTTATTATACGTGTCTTACATAAATTATATGAATCATCAAACAATGTAATAAAGCCCTTGGAGTAATAAGATGATGGATTCCATGCCTTATGAGAATCATTACTTTCAAACGTTCATAGTCATAGTCTTGTGAATAATCTGGGCGTTCACAAAGCGGAGAGACTAGCATGATGATATGATCCGCCCTTAAGTGGGGTAGCCGATCTCATAGGCTACTAGCGGAGATCCGTCCGCTTGGTGTATCACATGGATGCATGAGTCGCTCGTGTCCATCGAACTGACCGCTGAAAGTTTTCACATGGAGTGTTTATCCCTGCGTCTGTGAGAACTTTCATGTATCGATTGTATGACTAGTCCTTAGACTTGAGGTCTTTACAATCTTATGTGTGGATCAAATGACTTTGACATTCTCCTTCCTTGGTTCAAAATATCCGGTCAAAACAGTATGATTGGGTCATTTATTGAAACACATGAAGTTTGTAACGATACAACAGAGAATCGCCACTCTCTCGGATAATATTTTCTTATAAGAGTAGTATTCCAGTTCGCGGATTGATATGTGTGATCAGTGCTTGAGACTGTGGCCACAGCGAAAGAATCATGTGAGATTCTTGGGTTAGCACGATTCATGACACTATCAACATCATACCCTTGACTATATGGGTAGACATTTTCCATACCCTAGGTCAAATGGTGGGGATACAGTGAGGCGAGGGACTGTATCATATGTAAATCGCATACATAATGGGTATATATCTTTCCTTCTCATTTGGGGGCCTTGACATGTTGCTAGATGTCAACCTTGGTCATTGGAATCGAACGACCATCTGATCGGAGGATAACTTATGTTCGAATAAATTATCACGATTCATTTCATGTCCAACTTGAGGGGAACCCAAAAGGTCACACACAACAAAGTCGAAATCAATGGTTAACAGTGCACAATACAAATTTAACAGCATATATGATTGATGTAGGAATTTTTCATAAATGGTTCAATGTGTTTAATTATTGAACAGATCATTTACGAGGTTCCAAAGTGGCTTAGGAATTGGTGAATGAAGATAGGGGCACTTTGGGAATTGGAAAAATGAATAAGAAAATAAATAAAAAAAATCTGTGTTTTTTATTTTATTTTATTTGTTTTGAATTCCAATTCGGCCCAAACTCTTATTAGGGTTTTATAATCTCATTAAACCACTATATTAAGATCCAATGGCTAAGATTTAATTAGCATTTATCCCATATCGGATTCTTAATTAATTTTGTTGTCTCTGGAGCACCTATATAAACCCAAAGAATTCTTTACAAATTTTTTACACCAAAACCTTTCATATCTTGGGTTTATATAAGTGAGCAACTCTAAAGTTTAAGAGTAAGCCACTGATTTTGAGGATCCTTAAGTCTAATTTACTAGAGGAATCTCAAGTTAAAAGTTTTAAGGTATTTGCCTAGGCTAGCACCAAGGGCAAAATACCCGTGCACTCAAGGCGTAGTCTTGCCGTTGAGTTTTGGCTTTGGTGTGTGCACCTTTGGAGGCCACACACTTGGGTGGCTCTTTGGAACGTGCAAGAGCTTGCTGAGTTCGAGAAAAGCTTGTAGATTGGAGGGAGGACTGGAGGAGTCTTCGGTTCAAGTAAGTCTTTTACTTTCTTTGTTTTAATTAGAGTTCTTATGATAGTTTATCATGTTTAGGTTTATGTTTTTTGCATGTTTTATGAGTTTTTATGCTTAAAATATATAGTAAAATTCCTAGGCTTGTAGAATAATAAAAACAAATGGGTCTTGGGCAAAGGGATAGCGGCATCATAATTTTTAATTTTCCCAACAGTGGTATCAGAGCGCCGTTTTTGTTTTGATTAGTTCTCTCTCATTTGAACTCGAAATTGGGTGTGTAAAAGCTCGTTCGAAAGCTAACACCCTGAACTTACTTTTAGGCACAAGTTTTGCATGATTTTGTTAAGATTTGAATTGTGAAATTGCATTTAAAGTTCACGCATCTGTAAAAAACGTGAATAGTAAATTTATTTGATTAAAATAAAATGCAATATCATAATTAAATATTAATCAAAGTTATTTAATGCCTAAAATAATTCCAACATATTAAAACTTATATGCTTGATGATTCTATGTATGATTAGAATTGGCATGATTATTTTTATGGTTAGATTTGGCATGATTATTTTATGGTGCAAGCATCTAGAGACTTTCTAAGGAAATAGAGAGTGTATTGCTTATCCCTTAGCTAAGTAATTATTCCGTGATGAACTTAGAGATTTATTACCTTTAAGGCTAATAAATATAAATCACTTATTTTTAATAAAAGACATTATAAAAGATACAAGTGGGGTGGGACTAAGGCGTAAATAAAACTTTCCAAACTAAAGTTAATTTAACCAAAGGTATTACTAGAGTTAGATAATGATTTGGTGTCTTCCTTCACTCACTACCTTTTTATAGCCAAAAGGAAAACCTGTGAAGATATCTAGATAATCATTTACTCAAAGCTTACCTTAAAGCATATTTAAAATATTGGACTAATTTGGAGGATCTATTGTTTATTCTTGTCACCAAGGCAATAAGTGTTGGACAATTATGACCCATAGCGTCACTATTTGTATAGATCATGGTGTTGTTGTACAAATTAACTATGTGATAAAGGAGATTGCTCTCTTATCATTTGTGATTAGATCACCAAGATGTATAAATGATGGGAGGTCCTTATGATTTGTTCCTGGATTGAGAATGATATGAGACAGTATCAATCCACGAAGGATAAATCATTAAATATCCCTAGTCAGAGTATTATCGAGATTGGACATCGATAAATGCGTAAAAGACTAGTATTACACTTGTGCGCGTTGTGAGGGCATAACAACATAGTTCTCATATATTTGGGTATAGGATACTCATGCAAGTGTAATATGAGGTTTTGTTTTACCGATGGTACGGGAAACAGCTTCGCTCTGGATAGACCCCCTCAGAATTCCATTGGTAGTATGACTATGTGTCTATGGAAGTCCGAAATCAGGGTAGGTGTATTTGGTCTTAACCTGAGACTTGTACCGCTAATACTTGCGACAATCAATATACTTTGGTTTTGGTCGTCCAGGGCTTTAACAGGTTCTGTGTACGCCTCTGCTGTGTATATTGAGAATCGTAGTGTGTTGGGTGTGATGTCAAGACGGAAGTATCACTCCAGTCATATGGAGATGATGATCGCGTAGGGATACAGAACCGGTTCTCTAAAGGGTTGCAACCATCAGGATAATATGACTTGGTCATGATTATCCGATAATAAAGAGACTAGTTGCTCGTAATCCGATATATGCTTCGTACGGGGCAGACACTGTACCAGCCCGAGGCCTTGCATGTGATCATCCGATACTGGATCGAGATACGTAATACTACGTATACTACGCCTGATATAGATCCTTATATTCCTGTAAAGATATTTCTGGAGAATTGGGAAGGCATGGCGCTTTGTTAGAAGCCAACCTTGTCTTGTAAATCGGTACAAACGTAGTACTAGGTACTTACATGTTCGGATAGTCCGACAACCGTATATACTGCCAGCATATCTGGGGATCTCATGGGTCGCTTCCCGAAGATTCACCGATGACGTATGACTCGCACTCTAAATTAATTTGGGATTAATTAGATGAGAGAGAAAATTAATCTGGGATTAATTGCGGAGATATTTTATCTACGATAAAATATCATTAAAGAGAGATAACGATTAATTTGGAATTAATCGAAGAATTAATATATTCGATATATTAAACGAAATTGGATTTCGATGCGGAATTAAAATTAGATTTTAATTCGGGCAAATGAGTTAATTTAGAATTAATTCGTTAGCGACGTGAATAGTGATTTCGCTAGGTATAATCATTTAATTACATCGCAACGGAAAATTTGTTAATTTGGAATTAGCGAACCTGAGCCCGGGATTGTTTGCGAGCGAGCGCATTCGCATTTCGAATTCGAGTGCGGCACGCAAGTCAAATCAAGCGTCAAATCATTATTCACATCAAGCGTCAAATCACATGTCACTTTGAGTGATGTGACAATTGATTGATTGATTGATGTGACTTGATGGAAGTTGATGGAAAGCATTTATGGCTTATTTTTTGGTAAAAGTATTAATTGATTTTTTGAAAATCAATTGTGTATTAGATACACTTTTATCAACCACCATCTCATTCTCTCTCATGGCTCACGAATTGGAGCCAAATTCCTCTCTTCTCTCTCGGCCTTAGAGGCATTTTCTTGTTCTGTTTTTCTGGGCAGAAACCGAGCTTGAAGGGAAGCAAAGTGTGGTGATTTTGTGGCAAAATCATCAAAAGCTAGCACTCCGAGTGACATGCGAAGGTGATAAGGAAGTCCACCCATGAGCTTGGAATCACCATGACAAAGCTTGGAGCTTGGAAGGACCAACATGGCCGATTCTTGGAGGACTGTCACAGCCCACTGCCGAATGCACCAGAGGGCAGAAAACTGAATTTTTGTTCGTTGCCGTGTCGCTCAACCGATCGATTTGAGTATTCCGCAACTTCGTCGTATGTATTCACATGTATTTCAATGCTTGTTATTCGATCCTCGGGACCGTAGAACTCCAACAATAAGAGCCTAAGAGGTAATGGTATTTAAGAGAGATCGCTCCACCCTCCCTTTGGGGAATTTTCAATGGAGGAATCCATTTGACAGTTATTCACTTAAAATTGCTAAAATCCTCAATAATAATTTAAGTCTAAAATTTGCCTCTCATTGTAAAGTATAGACCCAAAGGGCTTCAACCGTATTGGCAGGACTAGGCTTTACCAGGCTGACCAATACCAATTTGTTGCTAAATCATACTATTGACAATGGTTTGACTTTTCTAAGTCATAAGACACAATGACCCTTAGGCGTGGTCTTATAACTTAGTGGCAAAGATTGGGTGTCCACAAGGACTAGCATAAGCTATGGCATGTTTGATTGCCCAACCCAATGATCATAAATTGGTTGGGAACCTACCTAATTATCATATTTTATAACGACCGGCCCTAGTCGGAGTTGTGAAATGATGATAACGGGATCTTTGCCCACAAGAAATCCATCATATTGGGGTTGATGCGATTTGCTTAAAATTTTAAAATAATTGAGTGAGAGCAACTTCATAATATTAAAAGCCCATGTTATTATGAAACATTAATGAAAAAATATTCCTAATTTTAACATTTTCTCTTAACATGTGGGTTAAAATATTTCACAAACATTCAAATGGCAAACAGAATATCGCTTCGTTCCATCCTTGATGAGCATAAGCTCAAAGGGGACAACTACAATGATTGGTTTAGAAACCTTAAAATTGTCTTACGATAAGAAAATATTTTCTATGTTCTTGAAAGACCATTTCCCCCTGAACCCGCAGAAGATGCTGACGAAAATACATTTGATGCTTGGAAGAAACATGTCGATGATGATGAGCAAGCAGTTTGCATAATGCTTGGCTCTATGTCGGACGAACTTCAGAAAGCTCACGAAGATATGGATGCTCAAACAATAATCTTTCACTTGAAGGAGTTGTATGCAACTTCCGTTCATACCGTGAGATTCCAAGTGTCATGTGCCTTATTCCAAACAAGGTATAAGGAAGGATATGTTAGTGGACATTTACTTAAGATGATTGGACACATTGAAAAATTAGCCAACCTCGGGTTCATCATGGATCATAAGATAGGTCACGGTCTAATTCTTTAGTCCTTACCAAAAGACTTCTCTAACTTTATTATGCAGTTTCATCTGTCTAATAAAGAAGCAATCAGAGAAGGACTTGAAACCGGAGCTTAAAACCTCCGTCATGCTTACTGGTACAGACCTGAAGCCATGAGGCCCAAAGAAAAATAAGGGCAACGCCAAGGCTCCAGATCGCCTAAAGCCCAATGGCAATGTGGAGAAGAAAAAGGGAAATGGAAAATGTTTCTTTTGTGGAAAGAAGGGTCATTGGAAGAAAGACTGCAGATCATTGAAAGCCAATGAAGCTAGGGAAGCCCAAGAGGCCAAGAAGCCCAATGCTTCAGGTATGTTGTATATGATTGAACTATATTCTCAAAACTCTGAACCTTCTACTTGGGTGCTTGACACCGGTTGTGTGACTCACTTGTGTAACAATGTGCAGGGCCTGAGAAATAGTAGGAGACTTCGTCATGAGGAGGTTGACTTACGCATGGGTAATAGAGCAAAACCGGCTGCATTGTTCGTGGGGACTTATTCATTAGTTTTGCCGAATGATTTAGTTTTAGACTTAGAAGATTGTGTTTATGTACCTTCTCTAGTAAAGAACATCATTTCAATTTCTTCTTTATGTAATAAAGGCTTTTCATGCCTAATAAGTTGTAATGAATGTTCTATTTATTTCAATGAAATAAAATATGAGATGGTATTTTTAATAATGGTATCTATGTCTTACAAACTAACAAAGAATGTTCAACATCTAATATATACAATGTTAACTCGAATAATCTCAATGAATCACTTCTATGACACAGTCGATTAGGTCATATCAATGAAACAAGATTAACTAAGCTACATAAGGATGGGTATTTCGACCCTTCAAATATGAACCTTATGGAACTTGTGAGTCTTGTTTACTTGTTAAAATGACCAAATTACCCTTCAAAGGTAAATGACAACGTGCATCGAAGACATTAGAACTTATACACCGATTTATGCGGACCAATGTCAGTCACCGCTAGAGGTGGATTCTCCTAATTCATTATCTTTATCGATGATCACTCGCGATATGGGTATGTGTACCTTATGCGGTACAAATCTGAAGCCTTTGAGAAATTCAAAGACTTCAAAGCTGAAGTAGAAAACCAGCTTAATAAAAATTTTAAGTCACTAAGGTCTGACCGAGGTGGTGAATACTTAAGCGACGCATTTCAAGATTATTTGAGAGAAAATAGCATTGTTTCCCAGTGGACTCCTCCGGGAACTCCACAACATAATGGGGTCTCCGAAAGGAGAAATCAGACATTATTAGATATAGTCCGATCAATGATGTCAGACACGGATCTACCTCTTTCATTTTGGGATGTTGCTTTAGAAACTGCAACACTACTACTAAACTAAGTTCCTTCCAAGACTGTTAGTCAAACACCATATGAGTTATGGTCTGGGAAACGTCATTGTCTTAGTTATCTAAGAGTTTGGGGATGTGACACATATGTTAAGCTCACACAAACTAACAAATTGGATGATGGGGCAGTTAAATGTAAGTTTGTAGGATATGCCTTGAACTCAAGGGCATACGTGTTCTACGTCCCAAATAAACAAAGAACATTTGTCTCACGAAATGCTAAATTTCTAGAGAATGAATTCCTTCTCAAGAAATAAAGTGGGAGTAGACTTGACCTCGATGAGGTATGAGAAGAACAAACTAACATAGAACTAAACCCCAGGCCCCTCAAAAGGGTAGCGACGGAACAACCACAAGGTTATGAACTTAGAAGGTCTGGTAGGGAAAGATATGAGCCTGAAAGATATGGTTTCCATATTGATAAGGAACATGATCAGGTCATTGATAATGACGATCCCACCAGTTATGACGAAGCAATGCGTGACATTCATTCAGTCAAGTGGCTTGAGGCCATGAAATCCGAAATATACTATATGTATCAGAATCAAGTCTGGGACTTGGTGGATGCACCTGAAGGGATAAAAACCATAGGCTGCAAGTGGATTTACAAGCGTAAAACTGATGCAGAAGGCAACATCCAAACCTATAATGCTAGTGTGGGACACAAGAACTGGGCGACGCATGTTGTCCCGGGCTCGCGGCCCGGTCGGGAGTACGGAGTAGCCCGCGGGGGACTAAACTGGAGAATAATGGAGTCGCCACCCGGTGTGAACCGGGAAAATGAGATTTAAGGCCGCACTCACCCCTCGCAAGGGAAGACCTCAAATCGTTGGGTTTGGAATGGTCCCTTACTCATGCAACTTGTAATGAAATGATTTATGTAATAATTTAATCAGGCTTAAGTAGCACTTATTTCCAAGAGTATCATGCTTCTAAATTCACATGTACAAAATAAAACTTACACATATATTTCACATCTAAGATTGCATGCTTGGAAGTACATCAAAGGAGCGACAAACATACAACTTCATTGGCATATTATATTCAAGAAAACACAAGCACACATACTAACCACACAAGCATACATGTGAGCACCTCCTCAA
Organism: Zanthoxylum bungeanum; assembly: GCA_019454045.1. Taxonomy (NCBI): domain Eukaryota; kingdom Viridiplantae; phylum Streptophyta; class Magnoliopsida; order Sapindales; family Rutaceae; genus Zanthoxylum; species Zanthoxylum bungeanum. The sequence continues at coordinate 747,009 of SKCR01030641.1, read as the reverse complement.
GTGGTACGTGGAATTGTATCCCAAGTACAGACCATAGTACCGTCCATTCGGAATCGGCTACGGAATTTATGTCTGGGTTTCCATCCGATATACCACAAGAAATAATACTCAAATGTTATCATGACATAGGTATATGAATTGTAATACATTAAACACATTGTATTCATACATGTGGGGATAGGTACTAGGAAAACTATGTATGACATCTGATGAAAATGACTCAGTTCAATGGGTGCGCGTTTGGGTAGCGTTTGAAAACGCGTTCGAACGGTAAACAGAATGTTCGCGTTCGTGTAGCATTCGATAACGCGTTCGAACGGAACCAGACCTGATGCATGATGAGACTAAGAAAGTGCGTGTGCGTTCACGTAGCGTTCGAGAATGCGTTCGAACGGTAAACAGAAGGTTCGCGTTCGTATAACGTTCGATAACGCGTTCGAACGGAACCAGACCTGATGCATGATGAGACTAAGAAAGTACGTGTGCGTTCGCGTAGCGTTCGAGAATGCGTTCGAACGATAAACAGAAGGTTTGCGTTCGTGTAGCGTTCGAGAACGCGTTCGAACGGAACCAGACCTGATGAATGCAACATAAAGAATAAAGACAACAATGTCAAGCTCAGTATGTCCGATTAAACGTACCTTGCATTCAACCGAACACATATCAACCGGCGCGGCAAAGCATCGTGGTAAAGGGCTTTAACCCCTCCCCATAGGGGATCTTTCATTGCACTTACTAAGCCCATGCGCTCGATTGAATCATGCATACAAAGAATTAAAAGCAATAATATCAAACTTAGTATGCCCGATTGAACGTATCTTGCATTCAACCGAACACACATCAACCGGCGCGGCAAAGCATCGTGGTAAAGGGTTTAACCCCTCCCCGTAGGGGATCTTTCATTCCACTTACTAAGCCCATGCGCTAGATTGAATCATATGTAAATAAGCAACATGCAGAATTCAAGTGACGAACAATAAATAAATAAATCAAAGCAACATGAAACAAAAGAAGGTGCCGTTTACTCAAGCGGTACGTGGAGTTGTATCCCAAGTACAGACCGCACTGCCGTCCGTTCGGATTCAGCTACGGAATTTACGTCTGGGTTTCCATCCTATATACCACAAGAGACGACACTCTTTCATTCATCCAATACCCACAACACGCATCATACACACACAAGATTCAACAAATAATTGAAATGCAGTCAAAATAAATAACAAAAATCGAATAAAGATGAGTGTGGAAAGTACCCTCAGGTCTAACCTTTTAAGTCGTCTTCGGACTTGCGTTTCGCGGAGATCGGAAGGGGTAAAAGCACCTTATTCTTTCGGTTCAGTGGTTCAGCATCTTAGCTCACTGTTTTGCTACTTTGCTAGCCGTCTGGTCTCCGTTTTGCTGCTGTTCGGTCTCCGTTCTGCTGCTATTCGGTCTCTGCTTTGCTACTCACTGTTCAGGTCACCTGTTTTGACGTTTCAACGAACTGTTTCGAGTGTTTTTTCGTGGTTTTTTAGTGTAGTTTTGTGTGGTTATTTCAAGGGTTATAAGTGCAGTTTATGTTACTATTTTAAGGGATTTTAGGGACTGTTTTGGGAGTGGTTTGGGCTGCTGTCCAGGCGTGTTTCAAGGGCTGTTTGGGGTGTGTTTGGGCTGGTGTTTGGAAGTATATTTTTGGTGATGGAGGACTGTTGTATGGGGGAGATTTTCGGTGATGGGTAGAGGTTTAGGGGGGTGCTGTTTTCGGTTATGGAGTGGAGGAGATGAAGGGAATTGTTTATGTTATTCTTGTTGCAATTGCCGTGAGTCGCTAAGGCTCTTTTTGTTGTGATTTTTGTGTGAGTTATCTGTATGAGCTAGAGGATGCATGTCTTGGTTATGGGTTGTTTATATAGAGAAGGGCTAGGGTTTCACCTTGTCTCACAAGGAAGGGATTTTGGCATTAAAAGGAGGATTTGATTTGGTATTGAGCAAGGAAAGTCAAAGATTTGATGGAGACAGGATTGGTTTAGATTAGGAAGTTTGAATATTTAATTTGTTATGATTGATTTTAATTAGGCATGACATCTTTTTAATTTAGTATGTGATTTGTTTAGTTAGGAAGTTAATATATTTGATTTATCTGTATTAGGTATGATTATATTTTATGTTTTATTTAATTGGTAAATGATTTAAATATTTTATTTAATTCAATGTTTAATTAAATTAAATTGGGATCTGTTTTATGGGCTGTGGGGAGCTAATTGGGCTGGGGTGCGAGGCCAGCAGCAAAACCAGAAACACCGACGCCGTTCGAACACCAATTCGAACGCTACACGAACGTCCGCAATCTTCCTGACGTTCGAACAAAGTAACGAACACAGCACTAACGAAGACAGTGAACTTGTGAAATGAAATTGATGACGTACTTATTCTGAATTTCCCATTTCGATGTCCGTTTTTCGTGACCTCCGTGACTTAAAAGGTAGTGTCTCCAAATGAGACTCATCATAGGGACTTATGTGCAAAAATGCAGTGCCTACAGCTAGGTTGGTGGCGAAAGGTTATAGACAAATCCAAGGAATTAACTATGACGAAACCTTCTCGTCTGTTGCAATGATAAAGTCCATTCGAATTTTACTGGCACTAGCTGCACACTTTGATTATGAGATTTGGCAGATGGATGTCAAAATAGCTTTCCTTAATGGGAACCTCGTAGAGGAAGTCTATATGACACAACCTGAGGGGTTTGCATTTAAGGATGATCATAATAAAGTATGCAAACTTAAACGATCCATTTATGGACTCAAGCAAGCCTCCAAAAGTTGGAATATATGATTTGATGAGACAATCAAAGAATTTGACTTCATAAAAAATGTAGACGAGCCTTGTGTTTACAGGAAAAGTAGTGGGAGTTCTGTTATATTTCTTATATTATATGTCGATGACATATTAATCATCGGGAATGATATTCCCATGATGCAAGCCACCAAACAATGGTTATCTCAGAATTTCTCCATGAAAGATTTAGGAGAAACAGCCTACATCCTCGGCATTAAGATCTACCGTAATAGATCTAAGAGGTTGTTAGGACTATCTCAATCTACTTACATAGATAAAGTTTTGAAGAGATTCAAAATGGAAGATTCCAAAAGAGGTAATTTACCTACTTGTCATGGAATCAAATTATCTAAGGAGCAATGTCCACATACTCCTTTAGATAGAGAGCGTATGAGTAGAATCCCTTATGCTTCAGCAATATGATCGATTGATGTCTCTTATGCTATTAACATAACGAGCAGGTATCAAGCAAATCCTGGTGAGCAACACTGGGCAGCTGTCAAAACAATCCTCAAGTATCTGAGAAGAACTAAGGATGTGTTCTTGACATATGGAGATTGTTCTGAGATGAAAGTCGTTGGTTACTGAGATGTAAGCTTTCAGACCGATATGGATGACAGCAGATCACAAACAGAATATCTATTTACTATGAATGGCAGAGCTGTCAGTTGGAAAGCTCAAAGTAGTCAACTACAGCGGACTCCACCACTGAAGCCGAGTATATTGCAGTATCTAAGGCAGCTAAAGAAGCAGTCTGGATAAAGAAGTTCATCACAGAGCTGGAAGTGCTTCCCGCGATAAAGAATGGCATCACGATGTACATTAATAACACGGGAGCCATTGCTCAATCAAATGACCAAAGTCTCACCAGAAATCCAAGCATGTAGTCAGGCGATTTCATCTCATCAGGGAGATTGTTGAGAGAAAAAAAGTTATTATAGAGAAAATACCCACAGAAGATAATCTTGCAGATTCTCTGACTAAATGGCTGACTCAATAAAAGCATGATAGGCACACCCAAGAGTATGGTGTCCAGATTCATACTAGTTGGCTATAGTGCAAGTGGGAGATTCTTAGGGATATGCCCTATACCCAACTTGTGGATGGGCTATATATACATGTATTTGCAATATTTTCATTAATTAATAAAATGGAAATCTTTATTATACGTGTCTTACATAAATTATATGAATCATCAAACACTGTAATAAAGCCCTTGGAGTAATAAGATGATGGTTTCCAGGCCTTATGAGAATCATTACTCTCAAACGTTCCTAGTCATAGTTTTGTGAATAATCTGGGCGTTCACAAAACAGAGAGACTAGCATGAAGATATGATCCGCCCTTAAGTGGGGTAGCCGATCTCATAGGCTACTAGCGGAGATCCGTCCGCTTGGTGTATCACATGGATGCATGAGTTGCTCGTGTCCATCGAACTGGCCGCCGAAAGTTTTCACATGGAGTGTTTATCCCATATCTCTATGAGAACTTTCATGTATCGATTGTATGACTAGTCCTTAGACATGAGGTCTTTACAATCTTATGTGTGGATCAAATGACTTTGACATTCTCATTCCCCGGTTCAAAAGATCCGGTCATAAGGGTTTGATTGGGTCATTTGTTGAAACACATGAAGTTTGTAAAGATACAACAGAGAATCGCCAGTCTCTCGGATAATATTTTCTTATAAGAGTAGTATTCCAGTTCGCGGATTGATATGTGTGACCAGTGCTTGAGACTGTGGCTGCAGCGGAAGAATCATGTGAGATTCTTGGGTTAGCACGATTTATAACACTATCAACATCATACCTTTTACTATATGGGTAGACACTTTCCATACCCTAGGTCAAATGGTGGGGATACAGTGAGGCGAGTGACTGTATCATATGTAAATCGAATACAAAATGGGTATATATCTTTCCTTCTCATTTGGGGACCTTGGCATGTTGCTAGATGTCAACCTTGGTTATTGAAATCGAACGACCATCTGATCGGAGGATAATTTATGTTCGATTAAATTATCACGATTAATTTCATGTCCAACTTGAGGGGAACCCAAAAGGTCACACACAACAAATTCGAAATCAATGGTTAACAGTGCACAATACAAATTTAACAGCATATATGATTGTTGTAGGAATTGTTCATAAATGGTTCAATGTGTTTAATTATTGAACATATCATTTATGAGGTTCCAATGTGTTTAATTGTTCATAAATGGTTCATAAATGAATCAACGTGTTTAATCCTGGAATATTAATTAATCTCTTTAATTAAATATTCTGAATTATTAACTTCAGATTGTTTCATTAAAAACCTGAAGTTGCACGCTCGTTGATGTAAATTGATAATATAAGCCAAACTACTTCAGTGTCCATCATTATAGTCATTGCATACGGATAGATCCTTCACGGATATCTTATAATTAGCGTTGAGTCATAATGTCTGTTATACCTTTTTAATTATTTTTACCTTAAGTACTATTGATTCTCTAATGAACAATTTATTCATAACTATTATGAATATTAATATTTCTATTCGCAATAGAAAGACTTGAGCGCTCTAATCGTTCAAGTACCGAAGCAACCCTTAAGGAAGATACTCCTCTACTTCTTGTAAGAATGAGTGAACTCCATATCTATATAAAATGTCCCCAGCTACACACTAAACCATGTCCCAAAAGTACGTAGCTATTGGTTGGGATTGCTACACCAACCTCACCTTTGTAAATCAAATGTCATATCCTTCCAAGTAAGAGTTCGCAGTACATTCAGGATTCAGATCAATCCATATATGACCATCTAGTATATTGAAATGAATTTCTTTATTTAACGAATATTATAAGAAATTCATTTCTATCTGGGTCTAGTCCTATATGATCACATCATATAAGGTGCCTCCATTTTCATGTCACCACAGGGACGATACCGGATCAAGGTCGTCATACAATTATAGAATGGACCACATCTATAGATAAACCACAAATAAAATATCTATTTTGTTTGCTCTCTATGGACTATTTTAGATTACTAACTTCATACTTTAATCCTCATGTGTATGACACTCATACACTGCGTCTGAAGGCACATGAGTAATCAAGGGTAAATAGGATAATTTACAATATACGATTTAAATCAAACACATTATTAAATGAATCATGCATCTTTTAATTCAAAACAAATAACTCTGTTTACTTTACATAAAGCTTTAGGGCATATATCCTAACAATCTCCCACTAACACCACAGTAAATGGGATATGTCATGTAATCCTAGACCCTATAGGTTACCTTTAAACACTTTAGCCGACAAAGTCTTTGTAAACAGATCAGCCAGATTCTATGCAGAATGCTATTTGCAACATCCCCTTAAAAAATGATATTTCTTCTCTATATGCTTCCCTCTCTTTTGGCTTCTTAGTTTTTTGGAATGTACCCTTGCACCACTATTATCTCAATAAAGTGTGAGTGGTTTATCCATCTCTGGAACAACTTCCAGATCTCCCAAGAATTTCTGAAGCCATACTAATTCCTTAGCTGCTTCACAAGCTGCTACATACTCAGCCTCTATGGTGGAGTTCGTAATGCTAGATTGCATTATACTCTTCCATACTATGGCTCCACCAATAAGGGTGAATAGTGATTTGGATGTTAATTTCTTATTATCTACATCCATTTGAAAATCAGAATCTGTATATCCCATAGGGATCATATCCTCTTCAGATTATACAAGCATATAGTCTCCCGTACTTTTAAGATACTTGAGAACATGCCTTATAGTTGCCCATTGATCTAATCCTAAGTTAGATTGAAAACTACCGACTACTCCCACTGTATATCTGATGTCTGGTCTCGTGCATAACAAAACATAACATACATGAGACTTTCAACAGTAGAGGCATGTGGGATATGTCTCAGTTCCTCAACTGCTTGAGGTGTCTTAGGAAACTGTTCCTTTGAAAAGTGAATTCCATGTCGGAAAAAAATGAATTATCTTTCTTGGAATTATGTATCCAGTACCACACAATAATATTATCGATATAGGATGCATGAGACACAACTAACTGTCGTCTCTTGTGATCTCGAATATTCCGGATCCCAAGTACATAACTGGCCTTTCTCATATCTTTCATTTGGAATTTGATTAGCTAGCCAGATTTTTACCACTGATGATACTTTTACATCATTCTCAATGAATAAAATATCATCGATGTATAATAAGAGAAAAAATACCTTATCTCAAATGACATGATTGTATACACAAGGCTCATCGGCGTTCGACTCAAAATCATAAGACTTGATCATTGCATCAAATCTTTTTTTCCAAGATCAAGATGCTTGCTTTAATCCATAAGTGGACCTTTGCAGCTTGCAAACCTTTTGCTCTTGATCTTAGGCAACGAATCTATATGGTTGTACAATATAGATGCTCTCATCAAGACTACCATTCAAGAATTTTATCTTGACGTCCATCTTCCATCTTCCATCTTCCATATCTCATATTCATAATATCTAGCAATTGATAGAAGAGTGTGAATAGATTTAAGTATGGCTACTGGCGCAAATCTTCTCATAGTCGACTTTCTCTTTCTGGGTCCAATCCTTAGTCACTAACTTAGTTTTGAAGGTCTTAACCTTATCATATCTTCTTCTTGTAGATTCACTTGCAACCTATAGATTTTACCATATCAGGTTGACCTACAAGATCCCGGACTGAGTTGGAGTACACAGACTCCATCTCGAGATTCATGGCTTTGAGCCATTAATTTCTATCAGGATCGTCCATTGCACTACAATAGCTCAATGGATTATCTACATCATTACTGTGATGTATACCCTTAAAAAGAACTAGGAAATGAATTGTCAATAAACATTGATCTCATCATGTCTAGTAGGGTTTGATTTCTCATTTCTGCAACACCATTCTATTGTGGTGTTCTAGGTGTTATGTGTTAGGATACCATCCCATACTCAATTAAGAACTCCTCAAATTCACTGTTGAGGTATTCTCCTATATGATCTGATCGTGGAATTTAGATGGCTTTACCTAATTAGTTCTCAACCTTAGTACAATAATCTTTGAACTTTTCATAGGTACCCAATTTATATTGTATTAGGTAAACATGCACATATCTAGAATAATCGTCAACAAATGTGACGAAATATTCATAATCACTTAGTGATTAATTGGCTCTTAGCCATTTTCTAATAAAAGGTCTATTGGATATATTACCTTCTAGACTAGACTCATAGACTGATAAGTTACGGTTCTTTAATTGACTTAAATATCCAATTTCTACTAATCTGTTTATCTTGTGAAGGTTAATATGGCCAAGTCTGAGATACCACAGATACGTGTTATCGTGAGAAATCATTTACCATTTTATTTTGGGTTTTTCTACCATAAACATTTTAGTGTTGAGCAGTGAGCTATGTATTAACAATCTTAACACAAAAAAGTTATCTCCTAGTTTATTTTGCATATTGGTAATCCATTTTGAAAACAATAACCATTATTCAAATAAAATGGAAACCACCATGCAATAGTTTTGAAACAAAAATTAAATTTCTACGACAAAACATGAATAAATAACACTTTGTTTTAATTCAAATAACTTTGATTTGAAAATTGAAAACTGATAACTCTCACTGCTTTTACTGAAACAACATCCTATGTCTTGACTCTCATGGTAAAGTTACCTTTATCAAGATCTTTCCATATATCAATTAGTTGTACCTTTTTTCTTCCTAGTGTTTCTTTCTTTTCATTGCAGTTTTGAAAGACTCGACAACACTTGCCTCTCTACTAGGCTTACGAGGATCCATCAGCATGGACTCCAAAGGGGTGAGCTCATTTAGGAGTTTTGTAAGAGTGAAAATCAAGTTATTCATAACATAGTTTCTCTCAATCTACAGGAAATTCTTAAAAAAAGATTCCATTATAATGATCACATAGCTATGGAGCAGTCGCATTAAAGTGTATCAATATCCACAAGAATTTTTTTGGATGGATTTCCATTCCTTCATCTTCGTGCTCAGCATTTAGACTAAGGCCTCATGACGTTACCACTCTGAAGGGTACCCAAACATGTCTTCAATGACTGCATCATCATAGATGTTATAGCCATTGGTTCACGATTTATAGCAAGAACATTAGACATCTTTGCTAGCAAGTAGCAGTGGGACTTCTCATTAGCCATACCCACTTTTGGTGAGTATCATATATCGCTTGGCTCTGGAGGACAGTCCTCATTTAGGACAAATTTAATATCTTGGAAAGACCAAGACAATTTTCATGTTACTTTTCTTTTTACGTAACTTTCTCTCATATATTTATCGTTAGCAAGTATTGAAATATCGGGAAAATGGCTGATAAATTTTAAAATAAACATGCATTCAAAATTTCATTGATCGTATATTAAAATCATCACAAATATTTTGGCATAAAATTAAACATGATACATAGACCATGTAAAATGAATCAGAAACCTAAAAATAATTACTATGCCACGGAAATCTATCATCCCACAAATAAGTGTCGTCATAGGGTAGGTCAAGTATTTGCATGATAGATCGAGAAAATCTCATTTGATTAATATATGCGAGAATAACTCTTATTCCTATATTAACCAACCACCATTTGATTTGATCAAGGAATTTTTATTAATATTTTAATCATTCATTTGTGAGTGTAACCCGTTGTTTCGGAACCCTTGGACTTAACTAGTGAAGTGCCTCCGCAGGGTAGGTCAGTTCACTGTTAGTGTTCCTAGAACATGCCAAGATCGTCTAAGAGTGATTCGTGTGTCAATTATCAAGAGAATTTCAGAATACTCACATTGATTGGTTGAGGAGATTTCAAAAATTCCTTCTTTGTTGGATGTGTTGGAAGCTTCGGAGCTTGAAATCGAGTTCCAAACTCTCGAGTGAGTTTTTCCTATCACCTTCTTTTGACTCTAAATGTGCTAGCAAGCTTGAATTTTTGAAATAAAAAATCCATGGAGAGAGCTCCAAGTTTCGGCCAAGGAGGGAGAGAAGAGAGAGAGATGAGTGAATAGTAGTGTCTTACAAAACTAAACTAGTTTTCCAAAAACCACTTGCCTTTTATATTTTCCAAAAACCAAAAGTTAAGTGTGTTGGAAGAAATGCATTAAATGCATCCAACCACTTACATCAACAAATGACTAGTGATGTGAGTCAAGTTGATGTAAGTTAGTGGGTCCCAACACTTTGAATTCGAAATTCAAGTTAGTCCACACAACACACTTTGGGTCCGGTTTCGTTTAATCCGACTAAATGAATTTTCCTTCGCGACGTAATTAAATCTTTTTTAATTAAATAATAATGCCTAGCAAAATTATTACGGAAGTCGCTCGCGAATTAATTCTAAATTAATTCATTCGCTTGAATTAAAATCCAATTTTAATTCCTTATTAAAATCTAATTACAATTAATATATCAAATATATTATTTTAGCCCAATTAAAAAAATTAAATTGTAAAATCCAATTTTAACTATTAAATTTATTTTGCCGATAAATTCCAAATTAATCACGTTCTCTCTTCTCGACGAATTTAATCGCAGATAAATTCTCGACGCAATTAATCCCAGATTAATTCTTGTTCGAGTCAAATGTCATCGGTGAATCTTCGGGAAGTGACCCAAGAGATCACTGGATATGTTGGCAGTAAATACGGTCATCGGACTATCCGAATACGTGCGTACCCGGTACCACATTCTTACCGATTTACAAGACATGGTTGGCTTCTAGCAAAACATTGTGCCTACCCAATTCTCCAGAAATATTCTGCTGCGGAATACAAGATCTTTGTCAGGCATAGTATACGTAGTATTGCGTATAACGATCCAATATCGATATCACATGCTAGGCCTAGGGCTGGAATTGTGTCGGCCCCGTACGAAGCATATATCGGATCTATGGTAACTAGTCTCTATAATCAGATAATCATGACCTAGTCATATCATCCCGATGACTGCAGTACTTAAGAGTACTTAAGAGTACTAGTTTCGTATCCTACGTGATCATCATCTCCATATGACTGAAGTGATACTTCCATCTTGACATCACACCCAGTACACTATGATTCTCAGAATACCCAGAAGAGGCGTACACAGAACCTGTTAAAGCCCTGAACGACAAAAACGAAAGTATACTGATTGTCGCAAGTATTAGCGATGCAAGTCTCAGGTTAAGACCAAATACACCTACCCTAATTCGGGTTCCCATAGACACATAGTCATACTACCAATGGGATTCCGTGGGGTCTATCCAGAGTGAAGTTGTTTCCGTACCATCGGTAAACAGAACCTCCTATTACACTTGCATGAGCAATAACCAAATATATGAGAAATATCCCGTTACGCTTCCATAACACACACAAGTGTAATACTAGCCTATTCTGAATTATCGATGTCCAGTCTCGATAATACTACGACTAGGGATATTTAATGATTAAACCTTTGTGGATTAATATTGTCTCATATCTTATTGATCCGGTACTAATCATATGGACTTTTATCATTTATATATCCAGGTAATCCAATTACAAATGATAAAAGAGCAATTTCTTTTGTCACATATATAATTTGTACAACAATGCCATGTTCTGTACAAACAGTGATGCTATTGGTCATAATTGTCCAACAATCTCCCACTTGGGCTATAGCCAATCACTCAAGTTTCTAACACCTGACTATGTACGGGTTGCTCAAATTTCTGCTAAGAAATAACTTTTGTCAGTGAATTTGCAATGTTATCATCTGATGTGATGTATTCGATCATCATATCGCCACGATGTATAATCTAACGAATCAGATGAAAAAGTCGAAGTATCTACTTGGATCGTTGATGAGACCATGGTTCCTTAGCCTGTGCTGTAGCCTAGCCCAGCTGCTAACAGAACTACACCTAATCCAATTAGGATTATATAGATCCAAAATGCTTATTTTGTTGCCTCAACTGCAACAATGTTCCACTTTTGTTATTTATTCGGCAACAATATCTTGCTTGGAAGATTTCCAACTCACTGTTTCGTTATTCAAACTAAATATGTACCCTTATTGCGACTTAAAGTCGTCTTTATCGGTTTGGAAACTTGCAGCGGTGAACCTTGTCACCTCAAGTTCTAATTTCCCATATTTCCAGAAAGCATCCTTAGTTCATCCAAGATACTCAAGGATGTTCTTCACATCAATCCAGTAACCATCACCTGGATTGGCCTTATAGTGTCTACATATGCTCAAAGCATATGAGACATCATGTCACATACATTTCAAAAATGTACGAGCTCTGGGAGGGTTGTCAGCAGCTTTCTAGATCTATCCCAGTAGATCTTTATTCCTAGAATAAAGCCTACTTCTTCCAGGTATTCATGGAGAATTTTAATGAAAGCCAAGCTTTCACTGATTATATTATGGGAATGTTATTGCTAAGAAGTAATACATCATCAACTTATGGGATATTTATTGTCAGTGCGCTCCCACTAACCTTCTTATATACACAAGAATCATATTCGTTTTGAATGAAATCATATACCATTATGATCTCATCAAAACATTGGTTCCAAGAACACAATGCTTGCTTTAATCCATAAATGGATCGATTTAACTTGCAAACTTTGTTTGCATGTTTCAGCACGACAAAACCGTCAGGATGTTGTAAACATCCTCCAAAAGGTTTCCGTGAAGGAAAGAGGTTTTGATGTCCATATGCCATATTTCATAAATGAAATATGCAGCATTAGCAAGCATTATCCAAATGGATTTAATCATGGCAACAAGTGAAAATAAATTTGTCGTAGTTGACGCTATGTCGTTGACGATACCCTTTCTATACAAGCCTAGCTGTGTACATTTGTATGTTGCCATCCATTTATGTCTTCCTTGAAGACACATTTAGTACCATTAGGCACAATGCCTTCTGGTACATCAACTAGTGTCCAAAATTAGTTGGTATACATGGAATCCATTTCAGATATCATGGCACTTTGCAATAAAGGGAGTCGATACCTTGTATCACTTGCTCATACGTAGCCGGTTCACCTTCCTCAATAAGATTGACATCTATATGAGGTGAGATCAGAAACCCATACCTCCCTGGTTGTTTTCTGACGCTCTCCGACCTACGCGGTTCTTGTGTATTCGAAGATTATTGGTATAGTTTCATCCCTGATGAACCGTTGGTGTTCCGTGAGGACTCAGTGCCTGGACCAGTATTACTCCGATTTTCATTGAGTTCTACTTTCCTCTCACTTACCACTGCATTTAGGTATTCCTCTTAGGAAAACCGCATGAAGAGAAACAATTGAATTGTTCTCTTGTGAGTCGTATAAGTACTATATTTTGGTTTCCTTAGGACAACCTACAAATAGGCATTTATCCGATTTGGGTTCTAGTTTGGTACCATCCAAACATTTAGCGTATGCCCAACATTCCCAAATCTTCAGGAATGAGAAACCCAATTTTTTTCCTGTTCATATCTAATATGAAGTCTGTCTAACAGATTTTTATGGAACCTTATTCAAAATAAGTATTGCACTGTTTAATGCGTATCCCTAGAAGGAAATTGGTAGCTTAGAGCGACTTATCATTAACCTTACTATGTCCAACAAGTTTTGGTTTCTCCGTACAGACACACCACTCGATTGAGGTGTTCCGGGAGGAGTCCAATGTGAAAGAATACCATGCTCTTTCAAGTACTCTTGAAACTCATATGTTTAAGTATTTTACACTATGGTCCGACCGTAATTTTTTAATACCTTTACCGGTCTGTTTTCTCACTTCGTGTCAAAACTCTTTGAATTACTCAATGTTACGAAGTACACATAACCACCTCTAGTCTAGCTAGACATGGGCCCGCATACGTCACCATGAACGAGGGCTAACAGTTCGGTGGCACTTGCACTTTTACCTAGTAAAAGGTGTTTTAGGCACTTTGCCTAATAAACTAGATTCATATACATCATTTGAATTAGAATTAAATCCGTCTTAGTATCCACTCTTCGAAAGGGTGGATATACGAATTTCGTTAATGTGTCCCAGACAACAATGCCACTTTAAGTCTCAACAGATTTATTCAGTTTGAGCTTTTGTTTGTCATATTATATGTTTGAGATTCATTTATATTATAAATATAAATTCTGTTATTCACATCTAATGTGCTTATCTCAATATCATCTTTATAAACAAAACACTTAGTGTTCTAGAATATAAAGGTATACCCGCAACGGGTTAAACTAGATACCGAGATAATGTTCCTAGTCAAACTAGATACATTATAACAGTTTCCTAATTCAAGTACATGCCCAAAGGGTAGTTCCAAAACTTAGGTTCCTACGGCCAAAACAGCGACTCTCGTCCCGTTTCCGACTCGTAGGTCAATCTCATCTAAAGTTAGTCTCCTGCTAATCAGCAGATTCTGCAAATCAGTACATATTTATGTACCACATCTAGTATCAAAAATCCAATTTTGAAACCAGTAGTGAACATGTTTATGGCAAACATATTTGAAGCCGAAGCCTTGCCCCACCTTCACTTCCTTCATGTATGCCTTGTCCATACGGCAGTCACGCTTCCAGTGACCCCGTTTGCCACAGTTTAGGCAGATATCTTGGGAAATGTCCTTTATCTTCCCAGAAGACTGTGACGATTTTGCCTTTGCCCCTTTTAGAAGCTCTGGCTCTGTCTCCTTGAGCATAGCCATAAACTCTCCAAGAGTTTTCTTATTGCAATTAGTACTTCTAAGATCTAAGAATAGATCTATGAAGATCCTTCAATTTCAATATCATACTATAAGGATCTAATCCTTAGTTCTTACGAAGAAATTAAAGAGTCATTGCAGCAAGGATAACGGATGAAGCACTAAAGTTATCATCACCATGAGTCTTCCAAAGCTCATGCTCCACTATTTGTTCAACTCCGGGCTCAGGCCCGAGATGTCACTCTATTAAATAAAGTAACTTCTCGGCTGCCAGGACTATCCTGAGGTTCTATTCCCAATTTGAAAATTGAAGCCGCTTAAAGACATTTTCACCCAGGATTATGTTTTAAACGCTAATCTTTCAGTTATCTTGATTCCAATAGTCTAACTATCCAATCAACGATTTCGGGTACAATCGAATATAATGATTACTATAGTTTAACTATATAATCAACTACTATTTGATTGGTTAAATTCAAATATATTGATTACTATAATCCAATTATATAATCAACTACAAATGAAATAGTTTGAATACAATCCAACTATTCAATTAAAACAACAATTGAATATTAGTCCAACTAATATTATAAATTTTTAATGACGAAAAAGAAATGAACGCGTATTGGGAAGTATCTAAACGAAATTGCAAATTTAATACTTGCCTCCCACTATTTTTCGGCGAGCCTCTAACCCTCAGTGGAGTACTCGGGAAACCTAGTTTCCTAGTGGTCTAGGATCCCGTTAAATAACTCACAACCTTGTCTTTGGCCAACAAATTGTATGAAACTTAACTAGGTAGATCTCTAAGATTAATTGGATCTCATCCAATTCCTAGATCTAGTAGGTGGACCTCCAAGTCCGAAACATATATCCAATATATGCCAATATATCCAATATATTCCCTAACCTTTTTCCTCTAAATCAACTAAGACTTGGCTTTGGCTCAACAAGCTTAATGAAACCAGTTAAGCGTGACCCATTGACAGTGGAAAAGCTTCGTAATCGAGGCCGATGAACAAGAAGTGACCTTGACTTTGGCCAAAAAATCACAACTTGCCCAAGACGTACGATATGGAACAAAGCCTTCATGATTCAAACACATCCGCGATGGACAAAGGTCTTGACTTTGGCCAACAAACCAATTCCAATCTTGGATCTTGAGAGAGAATCACTCAATGGAAGGAAAAACGCTTAATATGAAATGAGGGTTTTTGTCACGATTTGGCAACCAATTTATTATCTTTAATTTGGTCTCATCATACACCCTTAAGCATGCATTCTAAAAGCATAATAAGGCGCGAATAAAATTTAACAATGATAGGCGGATGGATATACAACAAACTTGTTTCTAGAATAAATATCTATGTTACCTCTCTCCCGCTAGCACTATTCATACTTCTACCCAATTACATAATACTTCTAAAGAAACCTCATTAACATTGAGGGGGATTGGTGAGAATAGAAATACAATGAGAAAAGAGGTAATAGGCTGGACACGCAGGTCCAATTTAATAAATTCTAAATTTATTACAATAATTTCCAAAATTACCCTCACCCTTCTAATATCCAACCGATATACATTATTCATACATACATCCAAGTATTCACACAAAGTATGTTATCAATCAATCTAATCCGATTAATTAATCTTTGATTAGTGACCATCCAATGTTCAAACAACGATTTGATTTGCGCGAGTCCAACTCGTTTAAGAATAAATACTCAAAGTACGTATTCTTGAATTATATTGAACTACAATTTTAAATCCAATTTAATTTGTATTCAATACTAATTCTTATTTAATTCCAAATTAAATAATTACACTTTTAATGTGCCTTTACGACTTAGATTCTAAATCTAATCTTAATGGGTCTCAAAGGCCCAATTAACATCCAATGTCAATTTAATTAAAGTCTAATGGACTTTTAATTAATTCATAAGGCATGGACTATGGCAAGCAAAGCCCAATAAGGAATCACACTTTGCCATAAAATTAATTTTGGCCCATTAGGCCCAATTAATTATTTAAAGGCCCATTTATTATATTTGGACTAAATGGTATGGTTTTAGGCCCAATTTGGATCCAATCCAATTGTCCTAAACCAACTTGGCCCAACCAAGCCCATTAGGCCCAAATACAACAATTTTAGCCCAATTCCAAATTTAAGCCCAATTAATTAAATTACAATATTCCAAATATCACAATTTATTTAATTAAAGTGTATACCCATAATTAATTATTTAAATTAATATTTCCAAAATACCAATTTAATTAATTAATCATGCTTAATCTTTTTCAATACATGTCCAACATTATTGAAGCAAAATCAAACTCCAACATGCTTTCAAGGCTCACGACAATCATGAAATAACATTCAATTCCGATTTAAATCCAATTAAACCAACAATTAATATTCATTTCATGCAATTAACATATCCAATTGTTAAATTTTCAAAAAATCACCATGAACGCACCTAGGGTAAAAATCGGCCATGTCCAAGGAATTAGGGATTTTTGATCTAATCAAATTTTCTCAATTCCATCAATGCACAAATCCAATTCAACATTATACAAACATAACCCAACAATCAATTTAGGCATTTCATGCTCCAATCACAAAACACCCAAATTAAAGTTTAGAACCCTAGATTTCAAATTAAGCTTAGATCGCTCTGATACCATTGTTAGTGTTCCTAGAACATGCCAAGATCGTCTAAGAGTGATTCGTGTGTGAATTATCAAGAGAGTTGCGGAATACTCATATTGATTGGTTGAGGAGATTTCAAAAATTCCTTCTTTGTTGGATGTGTTGGAAGCTTCGGAGCTTGAAATCGAGTTCCAAACTCTCGGGTGAGTTTCCCTATCACCTTCTTTTGACTCTAAATGTACTAGCAAGCTTGAATTTTTGAAACAAAAAATCCATGGAGAGAGCTCCAAGTTTCGGCCAATGAGGGAGAGAAGAGAGAGAGATGAGTGAATAGTAGTGTCTTACAAAACTAAACTAGTTTTCCAAAAACCACTTGCCTTTTATTTTTTCCAAAAACCAAAGTTAAGTGTGTTGGAAGAAATGAATTAAATGCATCCAACCACTTACATCAACAAATGACTAGTGATGTGAGTCAAGTTGATGTAAGTTAGTGGGTCCCACAACTTGGAATTCAAAATTCAAGTTGGTCCACACAACACACTTTGGGCCACGTTTCGTTTAATCCGACTAAACGAATTTTCCTTCGCGACGTAATTAAATCCTTTTTTAATTAAATAATAATGCATAGCAAAATTATTACGGAAGTCGCTCGTGAATTAATTCTAAATTAATTCGTTCGCTTCAATTAAAATCCAATTTTAATTCCGTATTGAAATCTAATTTCAATTAATATATCTAATATATTATCTTAGCCCAATTAAATAAATTAAATAGTAAAATCTAATTTTAACTATTAAATTTATTTTGCAGATTAATTCCAAATTAATCACGTTCTCTCTTCTCGATGAATTTAATCTCAGATAAATTCTCGACGTAATTAATCCAAGATTAATTCTTTGCCGTAATCAATCCCAGATTAATTTTCTCTCTCATAATTAATCCCAGATTAATTATTGTTCGAGTCAAATGTCATCGGTGAATCTTTGGGAAGTGACCCAAGAGATCCCTGGATATATTGGCAGTAAATACGGTAATCGGACTATCCGAATATGTGCGTACCCGGTACCACGTTCTTACCGATTTACAAGACATGGTTGGCTTCTAGCAAAACATTGTGCCTACCCAATTCTCCAGAAATATTCTGCTGCGGAATACAAGATCTTTGTCAGGCATAGTATACGTAGTATTGCGTATAACGATCCAGTATCGATATCACATGCTAGGCCTAGGGCTGGAATTGTGTCGGCCCCGTACGAAGCATATATCGGATCTATGGTAACTAGTCTCTATAATCAGATAATCATGACCTAGTCATATCATCCCGATGACTGCAGTACTTAAGAGTACTAGTTATGTATCCGACGTGATCATCATCTCCATATGACTGAAGTGATACTTCCATCTTGACATCACACCCAATACACTATGATTCTCAGAATACCCAGAAGAGGCGTACACAGAACCTGTTAAAGCCCTGAACGACAAAAACGAAAGTATACTGATTGTCGCAAGTATTAGCGATGCAAGTCTCAGGTTAAGACCAAATACACTTACCCCGATTCGGGTTCCCATAGACGCATAGTCATACTACCAATGGGATTCTGAGGGGTCTATCTAGAGCGAAGCTGTTTCTGTACCATCGGTAAACAGAACCTCCTATTACACTTGCATGAGTATCCAATACATAAATATATGAGAACTATGTTGTTACGCTTCCATAACACGAACAAATATAATACTAGCATATTCCGCATTATCGATGTCCAGTCTCGATAATACTACGACTAGGGATATTTAATGATTAAACCTTTGTGGATTAATATTGTCTCATATGTTATTAATTCGGTACTAATCATATGGACTTTTATCATTTATATATCCAGGTAATCCAATTAAAAATGATAAAAAAGTAATTTCCTTTGTCATATAGTTAATTTGTACAACAACGCCATGTTCTGTACAAATATGATGCTATTGTTCTTAATTGTCCAACATTCTCTAGATACATCTAGAGTTTCTATCCTCTCAGAATCCAAACCTGATATTGACCTAAAATGGACACTATCCATAGGGGGACGAAAACAAAGCCGTCTCGAGGCACCTTTTGAATATCACATTTTTTGACTAATAATGGAGATCACGAGATATATTGTCGTATATCTCTCTCCCACTCACTACTTTAAATTTAAGATTTTTATTTAAAATATCTAATATTTTAATTCACTAGTGTCTATAAGTTTATGCATGGCTAAAAAATAACTTTTATTTTACATTTGTGTATAATTAGTGATCTAACCAATTTTAACTCTTAAAATTTTATTCACTAATTTCCATTAGTCTCAACTAATATTTTACTGAATTAAACTAATTTAATTAAGTTTGGTTTAGTGACCTAATATATTTTAACACTTAAAATATTAGTTCACAAACAGGTTTAAAAAATAGAATTCAACAAATGGATAAGTTTTAATTAAATAATTTAATTAATGTAAGCATGTTATAAATTCCAATGGTACGTGGAATTGTATCCCTAGTGCAGACCACACTACCGGATATGAAATTTATATTTGGGTTTCCATCTGATATACTAATGGAAAAATAATGCACTTATAAAGTTCATGTGTATTAAATTTTTGAATTTCCAATTTAAAACTATTAAATCAATTAATCTTATTAATTTGTTTTCATGGATATCATATTCCAATTTAACTCTTAAAATTCATAAAATCAAATTTTATGACTAGAATATCCATGCATCTATTACATGTTATGGCATGTGAAAATGCAAGAGTAGGCACCATAAACTATATGACATGTTATTCAAACATTTTGAAACAAACATTCATATAACATAAAATAAAAATTATATTGATCGGACTCTTATTTATTTATTTATACTAATCTAATTAGTTCAAAATATCCCAAGGCATCCCGTGGTCTTTAAGTCTCGCTCCATGGAGTGGTGTTAAGTTCTTTGGCTGCTTCGGTACTCCAAAATATATAGCAAGTTACAACTTGAAATTTTTACATAGGAAAAAAATTTACAATACTTGTAAAAATTTGGCATTTGGCATTATGGCCTTACATTCCCAAAACCAAAAAAATAACACAAATAATAGCCGGAAAAATTTACGACCAGTGCAATACATTCATCACATGAATCTAATACAAACATTCATCACATGAATTTTAAAATGTGCATACTCATAACAACATGCATACCAATAATTTATATCTCATATAAATCATTAAAAATAAAACCTTTTAATTAATAAAAGAAAGGTTCAGAACACTTTTCAACCTCGTTTTGATACCAATTGTAGGAAACGATTTCCCTCGCGCTATGAAAATACCTTAGGCACTGAGATCGACCTTCAAAATTTTTTATGCCCTCTCCATCTCTTAGCTGGATTTGACCAGCCCATTGGTCTGATATTGTGCTTATATTTTTAACAAAACTTTAGCCTTGGAATAGCCCCGTGCATGGAGTGAACCAAGCTAATTTGCCTTTAAGTCCCGCGTCGCGACGCTCAATGTCTGAAATTTCTGTCTGGATTTTCTTCATGAGTGTGTCGTGACGCGAAAGAGTGTGCATCGCAACGTGATCGTCTTCGAGTCGCGATACGCAGAGCCTGAAAGTTTCTGCTTTGATTTTGTTCTTTGTCACGTCGCAATACTGTATGGGAGCCGCGATGCTCTAGCTTGATCCTGAAAGCTTGTATGCATTTTTCTTTTCTCTTTTGTTCTTATTCTTTTTCTTTCAACACTTGTGAGAAAATAAGAACTAAGATGGCTATGTTTTTCAAGAATGAATTCTTGTAAAGAGAAAACTTATTATTTTTTATTTTATACTTAGGGTTAATGTTAAAAAAAAAAAACCTAAGCATATTTATCTCATAAGTTCAACCACCTCATATTCTACACCTAATATTTACAAAAACCAACCAACTTAATAATTGTCATCATAATGATAATTAAATGTAATGTTGAAAAGGTGTAAAAAATATTAATGAAATGTTGAATTTTTACACATCATATTTGAAAAATTCATCAATATAATAAATGATATATCAAATAATTTAACATATATACATTAAATTAAATGATTATCTCATAATAATTTATTTAATAAGAACCTTATATTAAATATAATATAATGTTACATGTGTGATAAAATATATTATCAATCTCATTAATAATAATATATGTATGTCAGTATATAATTGGACTATCCAATTATATTTAATTTGTTACAGTATATCGAGCTAGCACGGGGACCAAATGGACCTACGGTTCGGAGTTCCAACAATCCCGGAGTATTAATTAAACTCTTTAATTAAATATTCTGAATTACTAACTTTGGGTGGTTCCAATAAAAATCTGAAGTTGCACTCTAGTTGCCATAGATGGATAATATAAGCCAAACTATGTCGGTGTCCATCGATATAGTAATTGTATACAGATAGAACCTTCATTAGTATCTCATAATTAGAGCCGGGTCATAATATCCGTTATACCCATCTAATTATATTTTACCTTAAGTACCATTGATTCTCTAATGAATAATTTATTCATAACTATTATGAATATTAATTTTTCTTATCACAATAAAAAGACTTGAGCGCTCTAATCGTTCAAGTACCGAATCAACCATTAAAGAAGATACTCTTTACTTATCGTATAATGGAGTGAACTCCATATCTATGTAAAACGTCCCCAGCTACACACCAAACCATGTCCCAAAAGTACGTAGCTATTGATCGGGATTGCTACACCCACCTCACCTTTGTAAATTAAAAGACATAGCCTGTCATTCAGGAGTTCACAGTACACTCAAAATTCAGATCAATCCATATATGGCCATCTAGTATATTGAAATGAATTTCTTTATTTAACGGATATTATAAGAAATTCATTTTTATCTAGGTCTGGTCCTATATGATCACATCATATAAGGTGTCTTCATTCTCATGACACCACATGGATGATCCCGGATCAAGGTCACCATACAATTATAGAATGGACCGCAGCTATAGATAAATCATAAACAAAGTATCCTATTTGTTTGCTCTCAATGGACTATTTTAGGTTACTAACTTCACACTAAAATCCTCTTGTGTATGACACTCATACACTAAGTCTGAAGGCACATGAGTAATCAAGGGTAAACAAGATAATTTACAATATGGAATTTAAATCAAACACACTGATAAATGAATAAGGCATCTTTTATTTCATAAAAAATAACTTTGTTTACATTACATGAAGATCTAAGGTATATATCCCAACAGTTGCTCATGATTTATCTGAGAAGGTGAACACACAAGGATATCATCAATAAATACTACTATTAACTTATCCAAATATGGCTGGAACACTCTATTTACCAAACCAATGAATGCTGTAGATGCATAAGTAAGTCCGAATGGCATCACTAGGAGCTCATAATGCTCATATCTCGTTGGAATGTAGTCTTAAAATATCTGCATCTCAGATCTTTTTATGATGATATCTCGATCGAAGATCAATTTTTGAAAATATCAAGGCTCCTTGAAGTTGATCAAACAAATCATCGATACGAGGCAACGGGTACCGATTCTTAACCATCACCTTTTTGAGCTGATGATAATCTATACACAATCTTAAGGTGTCATCCTTCTTTTTCTAGAGCAATACTGGTGCTCCTTAAAGTGATACACTAGGTCTAATAAATCCCCAATCTAGTAGTTCTTGCAACTGTTCTTTCAGCTCCATTTTTTGGGCCATACGATACGGAGTTACAGAAATAAGGGTGGTACCGGGCATTAGATCTATAGTGAACTCTAGATCTCTACGTGGAGGCAATCCTAATAAATCATAGGGAAACACGTCATAGTACTCTCTTACAATTAAAATATATGCTATTTGCGTTGATTCCTCCTCCTCCACTGTAGCAATACTTGCTAAAAAGCCTATGCACCCTTGTCTAATCATCATACAACCAACCTAAAAAAATGATAGTTGCCACAACCAGAATATGACCACTGACAACCTTGAAATCCTTATATGCCACTGCAAATAATAACGGTTCCATGAGCATCAACCAATCTATCTTTAAAATCAGTCTGAAGTCCTTCATCGCTAAGAGATAAAGTATAGCTGGTAGTTGTCTTCCCTAAATCTCAACACTCAATCATCTGTATAATGTATCTATTCTGATGTCTTTCCCTGAAGAAAGACTGACAATCAAAGGAATCTTATTGGACTCTGCTATATTACTCAGAGAATGAATACAAGTAGTGGCAATAAATGAATGTGTGGAACCCGTATCAAAAAGATCTCGAGAGCATACTTGATACTCGGACTGTACTAGATACAACATCACCACCATTATGTACCTCATGTTCTATCATGGAAAAGACTCATCCTCTATCAGTATCCGGTGTAGCATGTGTATGAGATGTGTGTCCTCTACCACCATATGCTCCACTCGAAGTCTATTTGCCTCTACTATGTGAAACTCGAGCCTCACCCACAGCTACCACTAGAACTTGTCCCTTTACCCAATCTTGCTGCCACTGCCCCTCCTGCAACTAGCTCAGCTCCTCGAGATCCATTACTAGTAAAGCAATCTCTAGCCAGATTTCCAAATTACTGACATTCAATGCATCTATTCCTTACGTTGCAATATATACTAATATGACCCTCCTGACCATAGTTACAGCATTAACGTTGTCTAGTATTCGAGATGCTACACTCGCTGCACTCTCATCAATAGTGGTACTGTGCCTCTACTTTGACACTGCTCAGTCTGACCCCCATGAATTTGTCATGTAGAAGATGCACTATGTGTGCCTCTAGGTGGTATCCCGCTATGAATCTACTGCGAGGAATACGATATAGTATTTTATCTCCCATGTCTCTATTCAGAGGCCTCATCTTGACTCCTCTTCTTAGTCTCTCTAAAAGATGTTTTGCTCTCTCTATCAATTTTGACGTCACTCTCTGCAATCATAGCCCTGCCAACTAGTACCTTATATGGCACCTTCCCTAAAATCGTGATCCTCGACTTAATTTTTTACCTCTCCTGCTACTGGCTCTGCTCCTAGAGATCCATCATTAGTAAGGCAATCTCTAGCCAGATTTTCAAACTATTGACATTCAATGCATCTCTTCCATCTGTTGCAATGTATACTAATATGAATCTTCTGACCATAGTTGTAGCATCGACGTGGGCTAGTAGTTCGAGA
The DNA here is from genome assembly GCA_019454045.1 of Zanthoxylum bungeanum. Lineage (NCBI taxonomy): Eukaryota > Viridiplantae > Streptophyta > Magnoliopsida > Sapindales > Rutaceae > Zanthoxylum > Zanthoxylum bungeanum. The sequence goes on along the minus strand of SKCR01030641.1, from coordinate 722,596 downwards.
TGCTACACTCGTTGCACTCTGATCAAAAGATGGTATCGTGCCTCCACTTTGACACTACTCAGTCTGACCCCTACGAATTTGTCAATAGAAGATGCACTATATGTGCCTCTGGGTGGAATCCCACTATTTTATTTGCCCTGCTTCTATTCAAGGGCCTCATCTCGCCTCCTCTTCTTAGTCTCTCAAAAAGCTGCTATGTTCTCTCTATCGATTTTGATGTCACTATCTGTAATTATAGCCATGTCAACCAGTACCATATATGGCACCTTCCCCAAAATCGAGATCATCGACCTAATTTTCTGTCTCAGTCCACCATTGAATTCTCGTATTTTTCTTCCTCTCATCTAATTAACTTTGGATAATCTCGAGATAATAAAACCATATGCCTCTTATACTCCATCACTGTCATTGATGGTCCATGAACCATATAATCAAACTGACGATGCCACTTCGATAAGCATAAGAGAAATACTTCTCATTAAAGGCTTCCTCGAACATGTCCCATGTGATATAGTGAGGTCTTCTAGGTCCATCAACCCTCCAATAATCTGGTGCTTTCAATCTATCCATCAATATAGTCTCAGTGTGCTTCCACCAGGTCTCTGCCCTACCTCTCAAAAATGCTTGATGTCATTTTTCTATTTCTATGTAGCAAGGGGATCAACTATATCATGAAACTGAAGAGGCCTACAAATGAGAAATCAGTCCAGTTTGCTCATGTTACCACTATTGTTTGTGTTAGGGTTGGTGCTCGGAGCGCCAATTCGGATCGTATTTATGTCCGATTCATGAATACGAATAATACATTTTTTTCATAATATTACTTATAAATGGTTGCACCTCCTTCTTTTATATGCGTATTCGATCTAAAACTATTGGATTGAAACTAAATTTGATTTAGTGATATGTATATATTAGACAAAGACCCAGAATTTACAACGTAGTACGCAGTTACAACGTAGTTTGTAATTGACTTTAGGAAGCGTCACTATAAGTTGTATATTCTCAAATAAAGTTCCTGATCCAGATTTACTAATACAGGTCGGTTAGTAAAATCCGCTGAGACTAGTACATGTCGTATATCGAGACTTGGTCCGATGGTTTATCCCAATGAACCATGAGTCTCATGAGACTCGTATAGACATGTAAATGTTTATTTGATAAACACTGGATGGCTCATTGAAGATTTCCCAATAGATGGTACACCAACGTCAATAAGAATCTTCTTAAGTTGAGTAGCATAGTGGTTCTTCGACTTGCGATACCACTGTGGATATATGAGACATCCTCCACACTTTGATGGCAGTCATGTCACCGATCTATTTAGATCAGACCTTCACCTGCTCGTTGGGTGTGGACCCATGCTAATGATATCCTGCGGTATCAGATAGAATCCGTCATCTTGTGTACAGGACATAGGTATCATATACGCATTTACGATCCAGTAAATCCATGGCCCTGATATACTTCAGAAGTGAGTTTCGAGTGTTATTTAGAGATCGTAAATTTGTAATTCGACTATATTATACCTCAGGGATTCGACGTTCATTTCTATATCCCCGGTATAATATTGAAAGCATGTGATGAGGGAATTATACGTGGTCGTCATAATTTATGAGTGAGTGAATTATAGATACGAAATTTGATTCTGTGTTGGATAAACCTAAACTTAGAGAGTCCCACAATATGAAGTGTACTCGTAGAGCACTTGGGCAACACATTATGAATAATATAGATTATTCATAATACTTAATCAGATTAAATAAGTTAATTCGAATAATTTAATGGTTAAACGAAAAATACATGCATAAGGGGCATTTCGATCATTTCCTAATTAATGTGTATTTGTATTTAATATATGATTTTATTAAATACACATTAATTAATTATCAAATGAGATATTTGACATATATCATTAATATATGTATTTGGATTATTTAAATACATATATTTAGATATTTAAAATTAAGTAATTATTTAATTATTTAATTGTTAAATAATTAAAATAATTGAAATATAAATATCTAAGTTGATATTAAAATTTGGAAATGATTAAAGTGTAAATGTTTGACTTTTACATTTAAAGAAAATGTTATCAAATAAAATTTGATTTCTTTATTTTGTTTGGAAAATTGGAGAATATATTTTTCTTATTTTCTTACAAATTTCGACCACATGAGGGAAGTATAAAAGGGTTTCATTTCTCTTTTGTAAAACTTGGTTAAGCATTTTTAAGAATACAAAATTAGAGAGTTGAGAGAAAAAAATAAAAGGCTAAAGGATTTTTTCAAAGAAAACTTGAAATCTAAGGTAGTTTCTTCTTTTCCTTAAATTGAAAATTGTTCCTATGATTCCTTAGCTCAACATATGATGTAAGTTTTGTTTTTCACTCAATTGATTTTGTGTAGAGATTCTTGAAAGCTTGATAAAAGAATATATGCATGTATGACAATTAAAGTAAGATTGTTAATGGTTAACAAGCACACGTTTTTGTCATTTGATGACTTGGTTTCAATTCTAGAGTGTTATGAACACTCTTATAACTCCTACAATTTTTCTTGAGTTCTTCATTGGTGGAGACTTTGATTGATGTTAATATTAATATGATTAATGTTGAGAAAATTGGATTTAAAACATGAAAAATGATTATTTTTGCACCCAGATCAGATCTAGAAATTCTGAAAATGTTTTGATGAAAAATATATTATTTAAATTTATGGGATGTGTATTGGGCATTGGAATTATTTCCGGAAATTATTTCGGATTGAAAATATGCGAAAACGGTGAAAAACGGCGTTACTGGGTGAGTTTCAGGCTTACCGGATGACGGCTGTCCAAACAGTGAATTGGTCACTGTTCGGGCAGCCAATGAACTGTCCAAGTACTATTAGGGCTGACTTGGGTAGCCCCCGTGTATATTAGTTGGTCGGTTCAGTCAAAAATACTTTTAATGCTATTTTACGGAAAAATATTTTCGTAAAAGTTTCGTGATATTACCTAAATTAATTATATCGTTATTTGATATCGAAGAATATGTTTAGGTGAAATATGAATGAATTATTCATATTGGATATTGAATAATTATTCGGTAAGTTTAAAATTTTAAGTTATGATTTCACCCGAACCGTACTCTTCCGCTGCGCCTGACCCCTACAAAATGGTATCAGAGCAAGTCTGATCCTACATCCATTACATTTTTCATGCTTGATATATGATATTTAATCCAATTTATTTATTTACACATGCATGTGAAAATAATTTGATTAATTTCAGATTGTTTGACAATGGGAATATCCCCATTAAATAAGGCATTAAAGTGACTAGCATTAGGAATGCTTGTTTCTTTGTCCGCTTTGTCAGTACATGTGCGTATGATAACCTGATGTTGTAGTTGTATCGTACCAAGCTGTGCAGTTATGGCTGATGGTAGTTCATTTGTACGGGTAGAACTTATATGATAAGAGACAAATTCAAGTGAAAGTGGATTCCTGAACGTGCCAAAGCTATCAGGACTACATCGGTAGCTTGTGTTTGTCATTGACAAGTGAAGCCTTGATACGTCTCTTGTGAATGTGCCAAAGCTGTCACAACAAGAAACGACCAGGACCAAAATCAGGAGTCACAGTGAGTGTGATTGACAATGAGTTGTCTACCTGTGAATATACGTAGGCGAGAACGTGCTAAAGCTGTGAGTCGAAATATATTTATGGGGTCCACTTCCCATTATGGAATTCGATTTAATTATTGAATTCTCATTTTTCATTGAAGATTAAGGTGTTACATAAAGTAGTGTGAGACACTACTGGGTTAAAAATCCATAACTAAGGCATTGTGTAATTTTAGGAAAATTAACGCTTATGTTTTCCTTATTCTATAATGCAAATAGAATTAAACTTTTAATCCACTGCATGCATATTTTATAAATTTTTTCTGACTTCACTTATGGTTACAAATTTCTATAATAGGTTCTAGATTAAGAGTAGGCTTGGATATTGTTATATTAGTTTAAACCATTGGGAACTGTTGTTCCGATTTTCTTGAAAAATGAAGATGGTTAGTGACTTAGTTACTAAGTCACGATAGGTAATCTAAATAGATATATGTTTTAGGATATAATTCTGTAGAGAGAATAGTTTCTTATGTAGTAAGGATTGACGTGAATTAGTTCATGTCTCGAGATTCTTGACTGGCATTAAGAAAACCCCATTAGGTATTTGTTTATCTGAAATGTAACATCCCCAATCCGGGAGATGCTACTGGCAGGGAATATGCCGTACTATTCCCCGAGTCTCTGACTTTCTAACTCTAAACAACACTGATACTCTTCTCAAATATAATCTCATATATGGGACCTTTGCCCAAATCCATGACATGGAAAGTAAAATGATAAACATACATCTGAACACTCAACATCACTTATCTTAACAACTCTATACATGACTTTATTATACAAATATCTGAAACAGAACTTTAGTTGACTTGGCTGAACTCTATCTCTAACTTAATCTGGTGGACCGAACATCTTAGTGACTGTCATCAGTATCCATTCTCCTGAGCTCGTCCTCCAGGTGAACATGTAAAACAAAGAAACTGGGGGGGGGTTATATCGTTTGAACGATGCAAGTGAATGGACATGTTAAATCTAAAAATGACCTGCTTAATTGAAATCTCATAGTTCTGAAGTCGAAAATCACTTTAAGAAACCTGATTCTTCTAAAAACTTTTTTCAGTTTGGAAAACTCTGAATCCTTTCTGTAAAATTCAGTTTTCTTTAAAATTCTTTAATAACTCTTGTCCATTTTGAAAATCATGTCTCTAGAAAACTTATCTCTGAAAATTCCCTTCCGATACATCTGTTTTCTGAAAATCTTTTTCTACAAATCTGTCTCTGAAACTATCACTGAAATATCTGTTTCTGAAAAACCTGACGCATTGGGGCGTTACATATCGACATCCCCTATACGCCTAACTAGAGCCAGGAGTGAAAATCCATGACATTGGGGCATTACGTATCGTCCTCCCCCAAAACATGCAACTAACTGCCTCTGAAACTAGGGTTTAGGGGTGTTATATATCTCCATCCCCCTAGCTCTGAAATATGGTGGTCTTGGGGCGTTATGTATCGTCATTCCCTAAGCCACAATCTAGAGTCAGGGTGCAGATCTATGCTACCCTTCAGACTCTGAATCTAGGATCTAGGGGCATCTGTCATCCCTAGTCCTGAACTGCGTGTGCACAGTCTCTGCTTACGACCTTCATTCGTTTGCTTGCGTGCTGGGGTTTGGGGATCTAGAATCTCTATATCCTCTTTGGCATCTCTTGTCTATTGGAACTCCTACATCTAATCATGATTTTTGGCTTCTTTTACCTTTTTGGCTATCATGTGTTACTCGGGAAACTTGCTATCTATGTGAGGTACTCGAAGGCTATTGGATCACCCTGAAGAAATTTTCTGAGAAGGAAATGAATCTTACTTGGAGGGAAAAAACCTCATTAAGGTCTACTCGATATTTCACTTTCACTCGGGTTTATTCCATTCTCTTTTTTACAATAAGTTCTGGCAATTTTTATTATATATCTAATTATGTATCTTTGCCTCTAATTGCTTCTGGTTACTCTGAGTATCTGTACATCATACTTTTCTCTTAGTTTTTTCTTTCTCTGTTACTTCCTTACATGAACATTTTCAGAACCCCACTATTCATCCTCATAACTTGTCTTGAACTTCTGCTAATAGGCCAAGATAATTATAGAAGAATTCTTAACTAGAACAATGATTATGGTTACTTTTACTAGAAATAACATTCATATAATTTTAGGTATTCTTATTAACCTGTCTATAGAGCATGAGGAAGTGTCTCGCATACGGGTACCTCAGACATACTGCGTATACAAGACCCCAACACTCTACCCACTGTAGTTACTAACTCCCTAGACCACGCTCTGATACCATCTTTTATAGGCCATACTATTTCCCTAAGACTCTGAGTTTCTAACTCGGAGCAACACCGATACTCTTCTCAAATATAATCTCATATATGAGACCATTGTCCAAATCCATGACATGGAAAGTAAAATGATAACCATATAACTGAACACTCAACATCACTTATCTTAACAACTCTACACATGATTTTATTATAGAAATATCTAAAACAGGACTTTACTTGACTTGGTTGAACTCTATCTCTGACTTAACCTGGTGGATCGAACATCCTAGGGACTGCCATCAGTATCAATTCTCCCGAGCTCGTCCTCCGAATAAACCTGCAAAACAAAGAAACTGTGAAGGGGGTTAGATCGTTTGAACGATCCAAGTGAATGGACAGGTTAAATCTGAGACTGAACTGCTTAATTGAAACCTCATAGTTCTGAAGTCTAAAATCACTTTAAGAAACTTGATTCTTCTGAAAACTATTTTCAGTTTGGAAAACTATCAATCTTTTTCTGGAAAACTAAGCTTTCTTGAAAATTCTTTCATAACTCTTGTCTATTTCAAAAATCATGTCTCTAGAAAACTTATCTCTGAAAATTCACTTCTGATGCATCTATTTTCTGAATCTATCTCTGAAACTATCATTGAAATATCTATTTCTGAAAAACCTGACACATGGGGCCGTTACGTATCGTCATCCCCCATACGCCTAACTAGAGCCAGGAGTGCAAATCCATGACATTAGGGCGTTACGTATCGCCGTCCCCCAAAACATGCCACCACATGTCCCTGAAACTAGGAGGGGCATTACGTATCATCGTCCCCATAGCCCTGAAATCTGGTTGTCTTGGGGAGTTACGTATCGCCGTCCCCCAAGCCACAATTTAGAGCCGGGGGTGCGGATCTATGCTGCCCTCCAAACTTTGAATCTAGGATCTAGGGGCATCTGTCATCTCTAGTCCTGAACTACGTGCGCACACGATATCTGAAACCTTCAATTCCTTATCTGAGTCAAGTTACATATTGAGGTGGATTTTTCCCCCAATGCCTGGAGATCATAAAACTCAAGTTTCTTGAAAACTATCTTTCTAAAATTTCATCAATATTAAAATAACTGAAATCAAACTTTGGCTAACGCCCTATGTGTTTTTAAAAAGAAGTCTTATACTGAAAATAACTTAATTGAAATCAGTTGAGAGAAAGGGTCCACTCACATATTTTTTTAGATCAGACTGACATTACATTACTTCGTCGAAGAAGTTTGCGGCTCATGCGATGATCTATAATTGATAACTTAATTATAATACAAGTCGTGAGATATAATTTGAAACTATTATCGCTATATGACGTACTATGCCTGTGTCATAATATAATGCATGTATATGAGTTGATACGAGACCCTAAGGGTGGCCTCTAGCAACCTAGGTTGCAAATGGGATGGTTAAATCTAATTCTGGAAATTGGTCGCGCGTCGCGACGCTAAGCTTTGAGCGTCGCGATGCCCACTCGATCAGAACTAGGTAGTGAGCTTTTGTTTGGTATACGTCGTGAGTCTGGGGGTTTAGCGTCGCGAAGTTGGTCTGATTTCAGGGCCAAACTTCAACTCTTCAATGCCATTCCCAAGCAATCCTCACACATTTAAGCTAACACCAACACATAAACACTTTGCCAACTTTAATATTGCTCAAAACTCATCTTATCCCAAATCACCACCCAAAAACACACTATCACCTAGTATCATTAAATCAAAAAGTAATAATCCTCCAGCATATTCCTACACATCAAGACTTCATACCAAGCTAATCTTATCATGATACTTCTTACAATGCATGCTAACAACTCATCCAAAGCTAATTATGTAATTTTCATTACTAGGGTAATAGAAGGTGTGAATTGGGGCTTTATTTCCTTTGCCTAAAACTAAAATTAGAACGAAGAAAAGAGAATAGAGAGCTTACTTGTTAAGGAATATGCTTGGAAGCATCACTAATTACTCCAAAAATAGCATGAGAAGAAGAGAAACATTAGAAAACTTCCTAAATACTCATTCACATTTTTGGCTTGGAAAGAGGATGAATGAATAGTGCTCTATTTATAGAGCAATAGCTGATTTTTGTGAAGAAAAGAGTGGCCAAGATTGTGCCACATCACTCAAATCTATGTTATTCCCGAAACTACTATAGCAGCTGCGGAATTCCCAATTTTTGTCTCATTTCTGATTCGAATTTTGAAAAATACCCAACACAGAAGTTGTAGGTCTCGGTCTTATCTTTTCGACGATATAAAATTAATAAAAATCGAAATTTTTATAAAAAAGGTACGGGCCAATACCATGGACTGTTCAGAGTGGAACATCGTACAATTTCGTATCAGAATTATCAAAGAATTTACCAATTATTCCCTGAGTCATTTCATTAGTGTATATGTGTTCGAACATAATTTATATTATATATCAAACTTCCTTTAATGTAACAGTAATCGAGATCACCAGATGTTACATATAATGGCGTTTCTTGGCTTTAGTGACCATTAGAGGTAATGTGTCTGACATAGTTTGTTAATCAAATATTTTCAATTGTTATGAATAATTGAAGGAAAATTATAAAGCTAAAGAAAAGAGATGTGTATAGTTATTGGTAGAGAATATCGATTCTCACAATACGACAACTATAGGTATTGGATACCAGATCTCCCTCTAGTTATTTAAAATATTATTTAATGATTGTTTTAATTTTTGATATCAGAACTTGTGACTATTGGAAAAATTACTTGTTCTTTATAAATATTACATATTTTAATACAACTAGTAGTGTCATTGACCTAGAGATAAACATTAAGAAAAATATTCGGTTAAGTAAATTACTTAGAACAATATTTTAAGAGATTTTATCACTTAAGCATTAGATGCTTATTTCGTATGGTAAAAGATGGCCTGATACGATATCACACCACATATCCTTATCCATTTAATGAATATTGTATTCAAGAATGTGATTAAATCTCATTTAACCAATAATTGTCATTGGACCATAAAATTTATTAAATTGATACATTAGATGTATGTAGTTTAATGAATTGTAAATTGCTTAAGGTAGTTTTCTTTACTTCGCAACTTAGACTATGAGTTGTCATGACTTAGTTACATGTTTCTGATGAAACACGAATATAATATTTTGACTGGTTCAAAGATATTCGATATTCGATCTGAAATTTTGAAAATTTTATCTTTAAAATTCATTTTGAGTCTTTGAATTGTTCAAAGATGTTTAATACAATCAAACATATGAATTTATAGCAATTAGTTCTAAGTTTATTCAATGACTATGATTCTTACTCAAATATTATTCTTCTACGAGTCCATCGTGATGGAATTGGTTAGTGAGAGGAATCGAATCTTATACGATTTGATTCGTTTGATATTGAGTGTTACCCAATTAGTTTCAATACTCTTAAGGATACGCTCCAGTAACATTTATTCATCCTTTTAATTAAGGTTCTATTAGTTTATATAGTTACGTATATGATATGTATAAGTAGAAAATTCGAATCTTGAAAAGTTTGAGATTTAAATCTTTCTTTTATATAATGGTTATATAATTCAAAGTACTTGAGCCTCAGAGTTACAAGTAAAAGTTTATCATTTATTCTATTTAATAGAATATTATATTATATTTTATAGAATATCTTTTGTATGATTCCGAGTAATAAAATTATTTTATTACTTAGTGTGTAACATCAGATGTTGACCATTGTAGAAAAGACTTGACTTTGGAAGTCAATTGTGAGAGTGGTAAACCAATAAATGGAACTACATAATTAATAATATGAAAAAACCCTTAGACATCTTTCATATAAGTTTAATAGGATGTCAGAATTATTTGAAAAGTATTTGATACTTAATGGTTCTGTTTTTTTCTTATCGAAGAAAATTATCCTATAACTTATAGTGGTAACGATATTTGATATCGATTCTGGAAGTTAGCATTAAACCATAGATCTAAGATTGTTCATAGCTTACTATGATCAAGTTTTGAACTTGATTAAGCTTTCGTTATGAATCGTTCATAAAATGTGCAAATACTTTGCGCAGAAAAAGCAAATTGAGTTTATTAAAGGTTTGACCTTTATAGTATGACAATGAGAAAATTTATACTCAACAATCTATTGTAGATTCTGAGAAAACTTGTCTCTAGTCGTAATAATTGAACAATTAAAGATCTGTTGGTTAATGTTGACATTAAACTGTGTATTTTAGCTAGGAATGCAAAATGGATTTTTGAATGGTTTCTTCGGATAAGAGATCCGTTGTGATTTCTTTGTTTGAAGAGTTCATTCTGGAATGGCCTTAGAGTTTGTATTCTGCTAAGATCGTAATTTGGTATACTAGCTTATAGAGCCTATTGTAGACTCAAATGAGCCTTCTGGAAATCTGTGCTTTTTAATTTTGATATCAGTCAGATTGTCTGATTTTATCAAAGCATAGAGAATACATAGGTGACAGTATGGTTAGAGGGAGTGTACAAATGTAGTTGCAACTTATGTAGTATTGACTTATGTGTTAGGGATATGCCCTATACCCAACTTGTGGATGGGCTATATGTACATGTATTTGTAATATTTTCATTAATTAATAAAATGAAAATCTTTATTATATGTGTCTTACATAACTTATATGAATCATCAAAACCGTAATAAAGCCCTTAGAGTAATAAGACGATGGCTTCCACGCCTTATGAGAATCATTACTCTTAAATATTCTTAGTCATAGTTTTATGATTATTCTGGGCGTTCACAAAGCGGAGAGACTAGCATGATGATATGATCCGCCCTTAAGTGGGATAGCCGATCTCATAGGCTACTAGTGGAGATCCGTCCCTTTGGTGTATCACATGGATGTATGAGTTGCACATGTCCATCGAACTGACCGCCGAAAGTTTTCATATGGAGTATTTATCCCAAATGTCTGTGAGAACTTTCATGTATCAGTTATATGACTAGTCCTTAGACTTGAGGTCTTTACAATCTTATGTGTGGATCAAATAAATTTGACATTATCCTTCCTCGGTTCAAAAGATCTGGTCATAAGGGTATGATTGGGTATTTTTTGTTGAAACACATGAAGTTTGTAAAGATACAATAGAGAATCGCCACTTTCTCGGATAATATTTTCTTATAAGAGTAGTATTCCGATTCGCGGGTTGATATGTGTGATATGTGCTTGAGAATGTGGCCACAGCGGAACAATCATGTGAGATTCTTGGGTTAGCACGATTCATGACACTATCAACATCATACCTTTGACCATATGGGTAGATACTTTTCGTACCCTAGGTCAATAGGTGGGGATACAGTGAGGCGATGGACCGTATCATATGTAAATCGCATACAGAATGGGTATATATATCTTTCCTTCTCATTTAGGGGCCTTGGCATGTTGCTAGATGTCAACCTTGGTCATTGAAATCGAACGACCATCTAATCGGACGATAATTTATATTCGATTAAATTATCACGATTCATTTCATGTCCAACTTCAGGGGAACCCAAATGGTCACACACAACAAAGTCGAAATCAATGGTTAACAATGCACAGTACAAATATAACAACATATATGATTGCTGTAGGAATTGTTCATAAATGGTTCTATGTGTTTAATTATTGAACAGATCATTTATGAGGTTCCATAGTGGCTTAGGGATTGGTGAATGACGATAGGGGCACTTTGGGAATTGGAATAAAAAAAATACTATTCACATGAATAGTAAAAAAAAATTTGTTATTTGTTTTGAATTCCAATTCTGCCCAAACTCTTATTAGGGTTTTATAATCTCATTAAACCACTAAATTAAGATCCAATGGCTAAGATTAAATTAGCTTTTATCCCACATCGGATTCTTAATTAATTTTATTGTCTTTGGAGCACTATATAAACCCAAAGAATTCTTCACAAATTTTTACACCAAACCTTTCATATCTTGGGTTTATATAAGTGAGCAACCTCGAGTTAAACGTTTTGAGGTATTTGCCTAGGCTATCACCAAGGGTAAAATACCCGTGCACTCAAGGCATAGTCTTGCCGTTGAGTTTTGACTTTGGTGTGTTCATCTTTGGAGGCCATGTTGGTTTCTATTAAAGTCCCAAGATCAATAATAAGCATGAAATATGTGCGAATACAAATCGAAGAAGTTGCGGAATACTCACATCGATCGGTTGAGCGACGCAAGATGAACAAAAAACAGAAAATCTGCCCATCTTCACTGGTTCGGCAGTGCAGTTCACAGCCAAATGGTTTGGCTCGGTTTTGGTCCTTCATCAAGCTCCAAGCTTCGTCGAACAATTCCCGGCTCATGGGTGGACTTCCCTATCACCTTCGCATGTCTCGTAAGTGTGCTAGCACTTGTGATTTTGCCACAAAATCCCACTATTGGCTTCCCACTGCTCCGGTTTCTCTGTAAGCTTTTGCCTCCTTGGGCGTGAAGAGAGATAGAAGAAAGAGAGGAGAGAGAGATGTGTGTGAGAGATGGAAAGTGTAAAAGTGAATAAATGATTTCTAAAATCATTTACCATATATAATTTTTGATTTCAAAAATTAAGCCATAAATGGCTCCGACCACCTCCATCAACTTACATCAAGTTACATCACTCAATCAAGTTGTCAAGTCACATCACTCAAAGTGACATTTGATTTGACGCTTGATGTGACTAATGATTTACGCTTGATTTGACTTGCGTGCCGAACTCGAATTCGAAATGCGAATGCGCTCGCAAATAATCTCGGGCTCGGGTTCGCTAATTCCAAATTAACGAATTTTCTGATGCGTCGTAATTAAATGATTACGCCTAGCGAAGTCACTATTATCATCGCTAATGAATTAATTCTAAATTAATTCGTTCGCCCGAAATAAAATCTAATTTTAATTCCGCGTCGAAATCCAATTTCGTTTAATATATCGAATATATTAATTCTTCGATTAATTCCAAATTAATCGTTATCTCTCTTAATGATATTTTATCCCAGATAAAATATCTCCGCAATTAATCCCAGATTAATTTTCTCTCTCATCTAATTAATCCCAAATTAATTTAGAGTGCGAGTCATACGTCATCGGTGAATCTTCGGGAAGCGACCCATGAGATCCCCGGATATGTTGGCAGTAAATTCGATCGTCGGACTATCCGAACACGTAAGTACCTCGTACTACGTTTTACCGATTTACAAGACAAGGTTGGCTTCTAGGAAAGCGTCATGCCTACCCAATTCTCCAGAAATATCCTTAAAGGAATAAATGATCTATATCAGGCGTAGTATACGTAGTATTGCGTATTTCTGTCCAGTATCGAATGATCACGTGCTAGGCCTGGGGCTGGAATTGTGTCTGCACCGTAAGAAGCACATGTCGGATGTCTGGTAACTAGTCTTTATAATCGGATAAACATGACCTTGTCATTTTATCCCGATGACTGCAGTACTTAAGAGTACTAGTACCATATCCTACGTGACCATCATCTTCATTTGACTGGAGTGACACTTCCGTCTTGACATCACACCCAACACACTACAATTCTCAATATACCCAGTATTGGCGTACACAGAACCTGTTAAAGCCCTGGACGACCACAACCAAAGTATATTGATTGTCGCAAGTATTAGCGGTGCAAGTCTCAGGTTAAGACCAAATACACCTACCCTGATTTCGGACTTCCATAGACACATAGTCATACTACCAATGGAATTCCGAGGGGTTCTATCCAGAGCGAAGATGTTTCCCGTACCATGGGTAAAACACAACCTCCTATTACACTTGCATGAATATCCTATACCCAAATATATGAGAACTATGTCGTTGTGCCCTCACAATGCGCACAAGTGTAATACTAGTCTTTTACGTATTTATCGATGTCCAATCTCGATAATACTCTGACTAGGGATATTTAATGATTTTTCCTTCATGGACTGATACTGTCTCATATCATTCTCTGTCCAGGAACAAATCATAGGGACCTCTCATCATTTTTATATCTAGGTGATCTAATCACAAATGATAAGAGTGCAATCTCATTTGTCACATAGTTAATTTATACAACAACACCATGGTCTGTACAAATAGTGACACTATGGGTCATAATTGTCCAACAATCTCCCACTTGGCCTATAGCCAGTCACTCGTGTGTCTGACACCCGAACTATGTACGGTTGGCTCAAACTGCTGAGAAAAGCTTTCGTCAGCGGATTTACATGATTATCATCTGATGCGATTTATACGAACATCACATCGCAACGATGTATGATCCGTACGAATCAGATGAATATCGAAGTATGTATCTGGATCGTTGATGAGACCATTAATTCTTTAGCATGTACTGACGCCTAACTCAGCTGCTAACAGAACTATATCTAATCTAATTAGATTTATTATCGACCCAGAAGGCTTCTATTGCCGCCTCAGCTGCAGCAATAACCCGCATTTGTTGTTTATTCGGTAACAGTATCTTGCTTGGAAGATTTCCAACTCACTATTCCGTTATTCAAATTGTATAGTACCGTTTGCGACTTTTAGTCGTCTTTATCGGTTTAGGAAACTTGCTACAGTGATCCCAGTCACTTCAAGTTCTCCATCTCTACAGATTAAGACAGCATCCTTAGTTCTCTAAGATACTAACGGATGTTCTTAATATCAATCCAGTGACTATCACTAGGATTGGCCTGATTATGAATCCATATGCTCAAAGCGTATGAGACACCAGGTCGCGTACATTTTTCAATGTATGATTTCTCGGAGAGTTTTATCGAAAGCCAAGCTTTCACCGATTGTTATTATGGGAATATCATTTCCAAGAAATGACATATTATTATCATTATTTTATAGGACAACCACTGTCAGTGCGCACCCACTAACCCTCTTATATACACAAGAATAATTTTCGTTTTGAATTAAATCATAAACAATTATGATTACATCAAAACGATAATTCCAAGAACCTAATGCTTGCTTCAATCCAAACATGGATCGATTAATCTGCAAACCTTGTTTGCTAGTTTTCGGAGGATGTTATAAACATCCTCTGAAAGGTTTCCTTTTCAGGAAAACGATTTTCCCGTTAAGCTGCCATATTTCACAAATGAAACATGCAGCATTAGCAAGCATTATCTAAATAGATTTACCGTGGCAACATGTAAAAGGTTGAATCGTAATCAACATAATATTGATAACAATACCTTTCCGCTACAAGCCTAGCTTAGTACATTGGTATGTTGCCATCCATGTATGTCTTCCTTGAAGACTTATAAGTACCAATAGGCACAATGCCTTTGCGGTAAATCAACTAGTATCCAAACTTGGTTGATTTACATGGAATCCATTTCGGACTCATGACACTTTGCCATGATAGGGAGTCGATACTTTGTATCACTTCCTCATACGTAGTCAGTTGGTATACGTCAATAAGATAGACATCTTTATGAGGTGAGATCAGAAACCCATACCCAGGTTGTTTTCTGACTCTCTCCGACCTACGCGGTTCTTGTGTATTCAAAGATTAATGGTATAGTTTCATCCTTGATGAACTATTTGTGTTCCATTAGGAATCGGTGCCTTGAATAGTATTACTCTGATTTTCATCGATTTTTACTATCCTCCCACTAACCACTGCATATCGGTATTCCTCTTAGGAAAACCGCATGGCGAGCAACAATCTTATTGTTCTCTTGTGAGATGTATAAGTAAAATACTTTGGTATCCCTAGGATAACCTACAATTGGCACTTATCCAATTTGGGTTTTAGTTTGGTATCATCCAAACGTATGCCTAGCATACCCGAAATTTTCAGGAATGAGAAACCCGGTTTCTTTCCTGTTCATATCTAATATGATATCTGTCAAACAGATTTTTATGGAACCTTATTCTAAATAAGTTCTGCACTGTTAAAGCTTATCCGTTGAAGGAAATGGTAGCTCAGAGCGACTCATGATTAACCTTATCATGTTTAACAAAATTCGGTTTATCCGTTCGGACACACCGTCAAACTGACGTGTTCCTGGAGGAGTCCTTATTGAAAGAATACTATACTCTTTCAAGTATTTTAGAAACTTATTGCTTAAGTATTTTCCATTACGGTCTTACCGTGACGGTATAATACTATAGCCGATCTGTTTGTCTATTTCGTGTCGAAACTATAAAAATTTCCGATCTGTGTTACAAAAGAAACACGTAACGATAACGCGATGCCACATCCGTAAAGGTCACGAAATATTCATATCCACCTCTAGCCTAGCTAGACATGGGCCCACTTGCTTCACTATGAACTAGGGCTAACAGATCAGTGGCATTTGCACTTTTACCAAGTAAATAGTGTTGTAGGCACTTTGCCCAATAAACTAGATTCGTAGACTTTATTTGATTGGAATCAAAACATTCCTAGTACCCACTCTTCGAAAGTGTGGATATACGAGTCTTGTTTAATTGTGTCCCAGACAACAATGCCACAAATTAGTTTCTTCTGATCAAATTAGTTCGAGCTATTTGTTTGTCATGTTATATATTTGAGATTTATTTATATTCAAAATATAAATGCTGTTATTCACATCTAATGTGTATATCTCAATATCATCTTTATATAATAAAACACTTAGTGTTCTAGAATATAAAGGTTCACCCGCAGCGGGTTAAACACTGATATAGAGATAATGTTTCTAGTCAAACTAGTTACATTATAACAGATTCCAAATTTAGGTACGTACTCGAAGGTAGTTCCTAAACTTAGGTATCTATGGTTAAAACAGCGACTTTCGTCCCGTTTTCAATTCGCAGATAAATCTCAATTGAAGTCAGTATCCTCTTCAAAACAGATTCTGAACATCAATACATATTTATGTATCACACTAAGTATTTGAAATCCAATTTAATACTTGTAGTGAAAATAATTATGACAAACATATTTAAAGTCAGAGCCTTGCTCGTTCTTCAATTCCTTCATGTCTGCTTTGTCCAAACGGCAGTCACGCTTCTACGATCCCGTTTGCCACAATTTAGGCAGACATTTTGGGATATGTCCTTTATCTTCCCAGAAGACTATAATGATTTTTCCTTTGCCAGTTTCAACACTCCAGAAGCCTATGGCCAAGCCTTGGCCTTCTAGAATATCGAAGTAAGGTGCGCCTTGCGCTACTTGCCTTATTGCAAACTTTGACTTGTCTCCTTGAGAATAGTCATTAACTCTCCAAGAGTTTACTATTGCAATTTTAGTAGTTCTAAGATTCTAAGAATAGATTCTTTGAAGATCCTTCAATTTCATTATCATACTTTAAGGATCTAATCCTTAGTTCTGATTCAGAAATTAAGGAGTCTACTGCGGTAAGTATAATGGATTAAGCATTTAAGTTATCATACATAAATCTTCCAAAGATTATGCTCTACTATTTGCTTAACTCCGGGCTTAGGCTTAATATGTTATTTTATCAAATAAAGTAACTTATTATTTTTCCAGAACCATCCTGAAATTTATTCCCAATTTGAAAATTAAACCATTTAAATACATTTTCCCCAGGATTATGTTTTAAATGTCAATCTTTCAATTTTATCTTGATTCTAATAGTCCAACTATTTAATCAACGATTTTGGTACTATTTATTATAATGATTACGATAGTCCAACTATTTAGCCAACTATAATTTAATAGATTAAAATCAATTATAAAATCAACTATAAATGAATAGTTTGAATATAGTCCAACTATTTATTAAAACAACATTTAAATATTAGTCCAACTAACATTTAATTTATAACGACGAATGATATTTGAATGAGCGCGTATGGCAAGTAATTAAACGAATATTGCAAATTCAATTCTTGCCTCCCACTATTTTTCGGCGAGCCTCTAACCCTCTGTCGAGTACTCGGGAAACCGCGTTTCCTAGTGGGCTAGGATGCCGTTAAATATCACACAATCTTGACTTTGGCCAACAAATTGTATGATAATTAACTAGGTAGATCTCTAAGATCGATTGGATCCAATCCAATTCCCAGATCCGGCAGGGGGACATCCAAGTCCGAAACATATATCTTATATATGCCAATACATCCAATGTATTACCTAACCTTTTTCCTCTGAATCAACTAAGCCTTGGCTTTGGCACAACAAACTTAGTGATCCCAGTTAAGCGCGACCCATTGACCATGGAAAGCTTCGTAATCAATGTCGATGGACAAGAAGTGGTCTCGACTTTGGCCAACAAACCACAACTTGGACAAGACACCAATATGGAACAAAGCCCTCGTGATTCAAACACATCCTCGACGGACAAAGGCCTTGACTTTGGCCAACAAGCCAATGCCAGTCTCGGATCTTGAGTGAGAATCACTCAATGGAAGGAAAAACGCTTAATATTGTTTGAGGGTTTTTCGCGTGCAAATTGGCAACCAATTTATTATCTTTGTTAAGGTCTCATCATCATACACCCTTAAACATGCATTCTAAACACATTATAAAGCGCATATGATAAATTAATAATGATATGCGGATGGATACTTTACACATTGATCCTAGATCAAATCTCTCCATTTCTCTCTCCCGCTAGCACAAGTATCACTTCTACCCGTTACACTACAATTCTAAAGAAACCTCATTTACAATGAGGGGAATAGGTGAGAAGAGAATACAAAGAATATGGAGGTATAAGGCTGGACACGCAGGTCCAATTTAATAAATCAAATTTATTACAACAATTTCTAAAATTGTCCCACCCATATAATATCCATCTGATATACATTATTCATGCATCGCAACCATGTATTCACACAAGCAAGTTATCAATCAATCTAATCAAATTAATTAATCTGATAATTAGTGATCATCCAATGTTCAAACAACGATTTGATTTTGCGCGAGTCAAACTCGTTTTTGCGAATAAGTACTCAAAGTACGAATTCTCGAATTAAATTAAACTACATAATTAAATCCAATTCAATATGCATTTAATTCTAATTCGCTTATTTAATTCCAAATTAAACATTACACTTTATTAATGAACTTTTACGACTTAAATTCCAAATTTAATCGGTACGGGTCTCAAAGCCCGATTAACGTCCAACATCAATTTAATTAAAGTCCAATAGGCTTTTAATTAATTTCTTAAGGCATGGACTTTTGGTCAACTCGGGTCAAACCGAATAACCAAAATCCAATCCGAGAAATTACCCCATAAGCGCAGAAATCAATTTAGGCCCATTAGGCCCAATTAAACTTTAAAGATCCATTAAGTCGTATTTGGGCTTTATGGATGCGGTTTTGGGCCCAATTGGATCCAATCCATTTGGCCTAAACCTAACTTGGTACAACCAAGCCCAATAAGCCCAATTACAACACAACAAGCCCAAATCCAATTTTAAGGCCCAATTAATTAAATACAAAAAATCTAATTTCACATTTAATTAACCTAAAGTGTATATCATGATTAATCACCCAAATTAACATTTCTAAAACATCAATTTATACAATTAATCAAGCTCATTTACATCATCACATGTCCAACAAATTTTGATTAAAATCAAACCCATTTCATGTATATATGTCTCGGCCAAGGGAGGGGATTTGTGTCCGATTCGAATTCAATCCAATTAATTCCACAATCTGTTGGTTTCTATTAAGGTCCCGGATCGATTATAAGCATGAAAAACATTGTGAATACACATCGACGAAGTTGCAGAATACTTACATCGATCGGTTGAGCGACACGGCGACAACAAAAACTGATTTTGCTCGGCAGTGGACTGCTCACTGCAGTGCAGTGAATTTCCTCACTGGTTTCGGTTTTGAGCTCCAAGAATCAAGCTCCAAGCTTCGTCGAACGGTTTCTGGCTCATGGGTGAGCTTCCCTATCACCTTCGCATGTCCCGTAAGTGTGCTAGCACTTGTGATTTTGCCACAAAATCACACTCCAAGCTTCCCACACAACTCACTATTTTGTCAAAACCAGTAAGCTTTTAACAGCCCATTGGGCGTGAGTTTAGGAGAGAAAGAGAGAAGGAGAGATGTGTTGAATTGTTTGAAAAAATGGTATATGTTTCCTTTATATGTTTTCCAAAATTATATAAATGATTTACCAAATAATTTTACAAAAGTCAAATGGTGTAAAAAATAATTGATTTCAAAAATCAATTCATATACCAAACATTCCAACCACTCCCTCCACTAACTCATATCATGTCATATCACTCAATCAAATTGTCACATCACTCAAAGTGACATGATTTGACGCTTGATGTGACGCTAGATGCGACTAGCGATTAGACGCTTGATTTGACGTGCCGCATTCGAATTCGAAATGCGAATGCGCTCGCAAATTATCTCGGGCTCGGGTTCGCTAATTCCAAATTAACGAATTTTCTGTTGCGTCGTAATTAAATGATTACGCCTAGTGAAGTCACTATTCACGTCGCTAAAGAATTAATTCTAAATTAATTCGCTCGCCCGAATTAAAATCTAATTTTAATTCCGCGTCAAAATCTATTTTCGTTTAATATATCAAATATATTAATTTAACCGATTAATTCCAAATTAATCATTATCTCTCTTTAATGGATATTTTATCCCAGATAAAATATCTCCGCAATTAATCCCAGATTAATTTTCTTTCTCTTCTAATTAATCCCAGATTAATATAAAGTGCGAGTTATACGTCATCGGTGAATCTTTGGGAAGCGACCCATGAGATCCCCGGATATGTTGGCAGTGAATTCGGTCGTCGGACTATCCGAACACGTAAGTACCTCGTACTACGTTTATACCGAATTACAAGACAAGGTTGGCCTCTAGCAAAGGGCCATGCCTCCCCAATTCTCCGGAAATATCCTTACAGGAATAAGGATCTATATCAAGCGTAGTATACCGTAGTATTGCATATTTCTGTCCAGCATCGGATGATCATGTGCTAGGCCTAGGGCTGGAATTGTGTCTGCCCTGTATGAAGCACATGTCGGATGTCTGGTGACTAGTCTCTATAATCGGATAAACCTGACCTTTTCATTTTATCCCGATAGCTGCAGCATTTAAGAGTACTAGTACCGTATCCTATGTGACCATCATCTCCATATGACTGGAGTGACGCTTCTGTCTTGACATCACACCCAACACACTACGATTCTCAATATAACCAATATTGGCGCACACAGAACCGGTTAAATCCCTGGACGACCTCAACCAAAGTATATTTATTGTCGTATGCATTAGCGGTTCAAGTCTCAGGTTAAGACCAAATACACATACCCTGATGTCGGACTTCCATAGACACATAGTCATACTACCAATGGAATTCCGAGGGGGTCTTATCCAGAGCGAAGCTGTTTCCCGTACCATCGGTGAAACACAACCTCATATTTCACTTGCATGAGTATCCTATACCCAAATATATGAGAACTATGATGTTGCGCTCTCACAAACGCGCACAAGTGTAATACTAGTCTTTTACGTATTTATCGATGTCCAATCTCGATAATACTTTGACTAGGGATATTTAATGATTTATCCTTCGTGGACTGATACTGTCTCATATCATTCTCCGTCCAGGAACAAATCATAGGGACCTCTCATCATTTATACATCTAGGTGTTGGACAAAATGACCCGTAGCGTCACTATTTGCACATATCATTGTGTGTGTTGTAGCAAATTAACTATATTCTTAAATGGATATGTCCGGAGAATTGGGAAGACTTGGTGCTTTGCTAGGAGTCGACCTTGTCTCGTAAATTGGTAAAACGTAGTACTTGATACGTACGTGATTCGGATACTCCGACGACCGTATTTACTGCCAACTTATCCGGGGATCTCATGGGTCGCTTCCCGATAATCCACCGATGACGCACAACTCGCACTCTTGAATAATCTGGGATTATATAGAAAGAAGAGAAAATTAATCTAGGATTAATTACGGAGATATTTTATCTAGGATAAAATATCGTCTAGAGAGAGATAACGATTAATTTGGAATTAATCAATGAATTAATATATTCGATATATTAAACGAAATTAGATTTCGACGCGGAATTAAAATTAGATTTTAATTCGGGCGAACGAATTAATTTAGAATTAATTCGTTAGCGACGTGAATAGTGAATTCGCTAGGCGTAATCATTTAATTACGACGCGACGGAAAAATCGTTAATTTGGAATTAGCGAACCCGAACCCAAGTGTGATTGCAAGTGCATTCGTATTTCGAATTCGAGTGCGGCAACGCAAGTCACATCAAGCATCAAATCATTCGTCACATCAAGCGTCAAATCAAATGCCACTTTGAGTGATGTGATTGATTGATGTGATTGAGTTGATTGATTGAAAGACTTACATCAAGTCACTTTAATAAAGTGAAATGAATAGTTGATGTAAGTAGGTGTAATAGTGTTTG
Source organism: Zanthoxylum bungeanum (assembly GCA_019454045.1). Lineage (NCBI taxonomy): Eukaryota > Viridiplantae > Streptophyta > Magnoliopsida > Sapindales > Rutaceae > Zanthoxylum > Zanthoxylum bungeanum. Next base: position 700,261 of record SKCR01030641.1, on the reverse strand, counting down.
GAGGGAAAATCATTTACTTTTGATTTTATTTAATCAATTAAGTAAATGGTTTTTAATATTTTTTTTCTTGGAAATTATATAAAGCATTTTTGGAAAATGCTTCACCAACTTTACACATTTTTCATTTCTCTCTTTTCTCTCTTCAAGCTCACGCCCAAGGGGCATTTCTTCACTGTTTTGAACCAGAAAAACGTGAGCAATAGGAAGCCAAGAGTGGGTTTTCATGGTGAAAATTCAAGTGCTAGCACACTTACGAGTCTTGCGAAGGTGGTAGGGAGGTTCGCCATGAGCCGGGATCCGTTAGACGAGGCTTGGAGCTCCGTTTTCTCAGCTCAAATCTGAAAATTGGAGGCAGTGGACTGGTCAGTTTTGGCGTGAAGGCAGTGGGCTTTTTGGCTTCATTCGTCTCAAATCGACTCAACCGATCGATGTGAGTATTCCGCTATCTCCGTTGGTGTGTTCACGCATTGTTTTTCATTGCTTGTTTGATCTTGGGACCTAGATAATAACCAACAATGGCATCAAGAGCTTAGGTTCAAGCATGAAAAATGTAGGGCTTAAAATTGGGTATTTTGGATTTGAGCATGATTTTATGAATTGATGATTGAGCATGTTTAAATGTGTTGTATTGAAGATTGATTTGATCAATTTCAAGAAAAATGTTTGGAACAATTTTCCCCAATTATTTCCTCTTGGCCGAATGTGGATGATTTTTGGATTCTTGGAATTTTTGTTTTTGATTCATTTGATGAGTTAGAATCATGTAGGATGATGTTAATTTATGGTCAATTGGATTGTACTTTGAATTGAACATAAATCCCCAAAATTTTCACCTTGGCCGAATTGGAATTATTGCCCTAATGTCTTGGTGATTTTGATTTTGTGACATTGGATGTGTATGAAATCAAAGTGGATGTGATTTGATGTCGATTGTGGGTTCGATTGGATTGAAACCAAATCGGACACAAAATCCTCCTTGGCCGAGAGCTTTGAAGCATGTAAATGGGTTTGATTTTTCAATTTGTGTGTTGGACATATAATAATGAATTGAGTATGATTAATTGGACTAATTTAGTGTTTTGAAATGTTGATTTAGTTGATTAATCATGTAATGCACTTTAGGTAATTAAATTGCGGAATTGGATTCATGAATTTAATTATTTAGGCTTAAATTGGATTTGGGCTTCTAATGTTGTATTTGGGCCTATTGGGCTTGATTTTATCAAGTTGGGTTTAGGCCAAATGGATTGGATCCAATTGGGCCCAAAACCTTAACCATAAAGCCCAAATGCGACTAATGAACCTTTAAAGTTCAATTGGGCCTAATGGGCCAAGATTGATTTATGGGCTTATGGGGTAAATCCCGGATTGGACTTTGGTTATCGGTTTGACCCGAGTTGACCAAAAGTCCACGCCTTAAGAAATCAATTAAAAGCCCATTGGACTTTAATTGAATTGACGTTGGACGTTAATCGGTCTTTGAGACGCGTTACGATTAAATTTGGAATTTAAATCGTAAAAGGTTTATTAAATAAAGTGTATATTTAATTTGGAATTGAATAGTGAATTAGTATTAAATACATGTTAAATTAGATTTAATGATGTAGTTTAATTTAATTCATGAATTCGTACTTTAAGTACTTATTCGCAAAAACGAGTTTGACTCGAACAAAATCAAATCGTTGTTTGAACATTGGATGATCACTTAATTATCAGATTAATTAATTTGATTAGATTGATTGATAGCATGCTATATGTGTGAATACGTGGTTGTGTTGAATGAATAATGTATATCGGATGGATATTAGATGGGTGGGCAATTTTAGAAATTGTTGTAATAAATTCGATTTATTAAATTGGACCTGCGTGTCCAGCCTTATCACCTTCATTCTCTTTGTATTCTCTTCTCACCTATTCCCCTCTATGTATATGAGGTTTCTTTAGAAGTGTAGTGTAACGGGTAGAAGTAATACAAGTGCTAGCTTGAGTGAGAAAGGGAGAGATTTGATCTAGGATCAATGTGTTAAGTATCCATCCGCATATCATTATTATTTATTTTCATACTCGCTTTATTATGTATTTAGAATGCATGTTTAAGGGTGTATGATGATGAGACCTTAACAAAGATAATTAAATTGGTAGCCAATTTGCACGCGAAAAACCCTCGTTATATATCAAGCGTTTATTTTCCTTCCATTGAGTGATTCTTACTCAAGATCCGAGATTGGCAGGGGTTGTTGGCCAAAGTCAAGCCCTTGTCCGTCGAAGATGTGTTTTAATCACGAGGCTTTGTTCCATATCGGTGTCGTGTCCAAGTTGTGGTTTTTTGGCCAAAGTCAAGACCACTTCTTGTCCATTGACATTGATTACGAAGCTTCCATGTCAATGGGTCCGCGCTTGACTGGGATCACTAGGTTTGTTGTGCCAAAGCCAAGGCCTAGTTGATTCAGAGGAAAAAGGTTAGGGTATACATTCGATGTATAGGCATATATAAGATATATGTTTGGGACTTGGATGTCCACCTACTGGATCTAGGAGTTGGATGAGATCCAATTGATCTTCGAGATCTACCTAGTTAATTATCATACAATTTGTTGGCCAAAGTCAAGATTGTGTGATATTTAACGGGATCCTAGCCCACTAGGAAACACGGTTTCCCGAGTACTCGACAGAGGGTTAGAGGCTCGACGAAAAATAGTGGGAGGCAAGTATTGAATTTGCAACATTCGTTCGAATACTCGCTAAACGCGCTCATCTATATTTTACTCGTCATATTAATCAAAAGTATTAGTTGGACTAATATTTTATGTTGTTTTAAAATATATATAGTTGGACTATATACACTCATTCATATATAGTTGATTTTATAATTGGATTATAGTAATCAATATAATTGAATTAAATGATAGTTGATTTTATATATTAGATTATAGTAATCAATATTAAAATTATAGTTGATTAAATAATTGGATTATTGTAATCATTATAATAAATAGTACCTTATTAAATTGATTAAATAGTTGGACTATTGAAATCAAGAAAGAATTGAAAAGTTGAATATTTAAAATATATAATCCTTGGATTAAATGTTTTAAATGATTTAATTTTATTGGGAATTAATAATAGGTTACTTTATTGGATAAAATAACTTGTTATATCTAGGCCCATAATTAAGCAAATAAGTAGAGCATAAAATCTTTGGAAGATTTATGTGATGATGACTTTAGTGCTTAATTAATATACTTATCATAAATCTATCTTTAGATTTAAAAGTATTAAATTGCAATTAATAATTCTTAGAGAATTGATTTGACTATTCTAGAGGTGAAAAGTCAAAGTTTGCAATTGGGCGTGTTGCACAAGGTGCACATCGTTTCGATATTCCGAAACCCAAGGCTTGGCCAAAGGTTTGTGAAATATTGAAAAGATAATTGACATATCCCAAAGTGACTACCATTTGGATATGGAAGACACGAAGGAATTAAAGAAAGGGCGAGGCTCTGACTTTAAAATATTTGTCAAAGTTATGTTCACTACTAGTATTGAAATTGGATTTTAAATACTTAGTGTGGTACATAAAATATATGTATTGATGTTCAGAATCCGCTATGAGCTGGATACTGACTTCAAGCCGAGATTTCTCTGCAAATCGGAAACGGGACGAAAGTCGTTGTTTCGACCGTAGATACCTAAGTTTAGGAACTACCCTTCGGGTATGTACTTAAATTAGGAACTGTTATAATGTAACTAGTTTGACTAGAGACATTATCTCTATATCAGTGTTTAATCCGTTACGGATAAAACCTTTATATTCTAGAACACTAATGTTTTTATTATATAAAGATGATACTGAGATAAATACATTAGATGTAAATAACAGAATTTATATTTTGAATATAATAAAATCTCAAACATATAAAAATGACAAATAAATAGCTCAAATTGATTTGATCAATAGAGACTTATTTGTGGCATTGTTGTCTAGGACACAATTAAACGAGACTCGTATATCCACACTTTTGAAGAGTGGGTACTAGGACTGATTTGACTATTCAAATAAGGTCTGCGAATCTAGTTTATAAGGTAAAGTACCTAAAATACTATTTACTTGGTAATAGTATAAGGGCCACCGATCTGTTAGCCCTATTCATGGTGAAGTTAGTGGGCCCATATCTAGCTAGCTGCTAGATGTGAACATGAATATTTCGTGACCTTGACGGATGTAGCATCACGTTGTGGTTATGTGTTTCTTTTGAAGAACACAGATCGTAAACTTTTAAAGTTTCGACACGAAGTAAATTAACAGATCGGCTATAGTATCATTCCGCCACGGTAAGACCGTAATGGAAAAATACTTAAGCAGTAAGTTTCATACGTACATGAAAGAGTATGGTATTCTTTCAGATGAGGACTCCTCCCGAGACACGTCAGTTAGACGGTGTGTCCGAACCAAAAACTGAATTTTGTTGGACATGATAAGGTTTATCACGAGTCGCTCTGAGCTACTGTTTCCTTCAATAGGATATGTATTAACAGTGCAAAACTTATTTAGAATAAGGTTCCATATAAATCTGTTTGACAGATGTCATATAGGATATGAACAGGGAAGAAACAGGGTTTCTCATTCCTGATAATTTGGGTATGCCAGGCATAACGTTTGGATGATACCAAACTAAAGACCCAAATTGGAACAGTGCCTATATAGGTTATCCTAAGGGAAACCTTAAGTATAGTACTTGTAAATCTCACATGAGAACAATGTGATTGTTGCTCACCATGCGGTTTTTCCTGAGAGGAATACCGATATGCAGTGGTCAGTGGGAGGATAGTGATACTCGATGAAAATCGGAGTAATACTGTTCAAGGCACGAAGTCCTTAATGGAACACAAATAGTTCATCTATGATGAATCTATACCATTAATCTTCAAATACACAAGAACTAGTAGATCGGATAGAGTCAGAAAAAAACCTAGGGTATGGGTTTCTGATCTAACCTCATAAAGATGTCAATCTTATGAAGGTATATCCACCGACTACGTTTTGAGGAAGTGATACGAGGTATCGACTCCCTATTATGGCAAAGTGCCATGAGTCCGAAATGGATTCCATGTATAACAACTATTTTGGATACTAGTTGTTGTACCACAAGGCATTGTGCCTATTGGTACATTAACGTCTTCAAGGAAGACATACATGGAAGGCAACATACCAACGTACAAAGCTGGGCTTTTGACGGAAAGGTATCGTTATCAACATTGTGTTAATAACGGTTCAACCTTTTACCTGTTGCCATGGTAAATCCATTTTGAAGATGCTTGTTGATAACTGCGTATTTCATTTATGAAATGTGTCAGTTGCAGATCAAAATCGCTTTCCTGAAAAGGAAACCTTTTGGAGGATGCTTACAACATCCTGACGATTTTGTATAACCGACAAACAAGGTTTGCGGGTTATTCGATCCATGTTTGGATTAATGCAAGCATAAGGTTCTTGGAACTGTCGTTTTGAAATAATCATAATGGTTTATGATTTGACTCAAAACGAAATAATTCTTGTGTATATAAGGAGGTTAGTGGGAGAGCGCACTGACAGTTAAATTCCCATATAACAATTGGTGAAAGCTTGGCTTTCATAGATATTCTTTCAATAGAAATTCTCCGTAGAATTCTGGGGAGTAACAACCTTTATTCAAGGAATAAAGATCTACTGGGATAGATTTGGAGTTGTTAACACTCTCTGGGAAATTGTACATTTAAAATGTACTTGATAGGGTGTCTCATACGCTTCGAGCATATGGAGTCACGATCAGGTCAATCCAAGTGATAGTCACTGGATTGAAGATCAAGAACATCTGTTAGTATCTGAGAGAACTAAAGATGTTGTCTTAAACTATGGAGAAAGAGAACTTGAAGTGACTGGGATCACTGCTGCAAGTTTCCAAACAATTAAATACTACGGTACTATAAAGTTTGAATAACGGGACAGTGAGCTGGAAATCTTCCAAGCAAGATAACTGTTGCCGAATAAACAACAAATGCGGATTATTGCTGCAGCTGAGGCAGCAATAGAAGCCATTTGGATCGAAAATAAATCTAATTAGATTAGATATAGTTCTTTTAGCAGCTGAGCTAGGCGTCAGCACAGGCTAAGGAATTAAAGGTCTCATCGACGATCCAGATATATACTTCTATATCATCTGATTCGTTCGGATCATACATCGTGGCGATGTGATGATCGTGTAAATCGCGTCAGACGATAATCAAGCAAATCCGCTGACGAAAATCTTTCTTCAGCAATTTGAGCGAACCGTACATAGTTCGGGTGTAGGACACTTGAGTGACTCGCTACGTGCCAAGTGGGAGATTGTTGGACAAAATGACCCGTAGCGTCACTATTTGCACAGATCATTGTGTTGTTGTAGCAAATTAACTATGTGACAAGGAAATTGCACTCTCATCATTTGTGATTAGATCACCATAGATATATAAATGAAGAGAGGTCCCTATGATTAGTTCCTGGACTGAGAATGATATGAGACAGTATCAGTCCCCGAAGGATTAATCATTAAATATCCCTAGCCGGAGTATTATCGAGACTGGACATCGATAATGCGGAATAGGCTAGTATTGCACTTGTGCGCGTTGTGAGGGCACAACGGCATAGTTCTCATATATAAGTATTGGATACTTATGCAAGTGCGATAGGAGGTCGTGTTTCACCGATGGTACGGGAAACAGCTTCGCTCTGGATAGACCCCTCGGAATCCCATTGGTATTATGACTATGTGTCTATGGGAGGCCGAAATCAAGGTAGGTGTGTATAGTCTTAACCTGAGACTTACATCGCTAATACTTACGATAATCGATAGACTTTGGTCTTGGTGGTACAGGCTTTAACCGGTTCTGCGTACACCACTTCTGGGTTTATCAGAGAGTCGTAGTGTATTGGGTGTGATGTCAAGACGGAAGTATCACTTCAGTCATATTGGAGATGATGTCACGCAGGATACGGTACTAGTGCTCTTGAGTGTTGCGCAACCAATCGGGATATTGTGACCAGGTCATGAATATCCGATTATAGAGACTATGTTACCAGGCATCCGATATGTGCTTCGGACGGGGTAGACACTTATCCACCCCAGCCCTAGCACGTGACTATCCGATACTGGGCCGCCGATATGCACAATACAATCGTATACTACGCTTGATACAGATCTTAATATTCTTAAATGGATATGTCCGGAGAATTGGGAAGACTTGGTGCTTGCTAGGAGTCGACCTTGTCTCGTAAATCGGTAAAACGTAGTACTTGGTACGTACGTGATTCGGATACTCCGACGACCGTATTTACTACTGCCAACTTATCTGGGGATCTCATGGGTCGCTTCCCGATAATCCACCGATGACGCACAACTCGCACTCTTGAATAATCTGGGATTATATAGAAGAGAGAAAATTAATCTAGGATTAATTACGGAGATATTTTATCTAGGATAAAATATCGTCTAGAGAGAGATAACGATTAATTTGGAATTAATCAATGAATTAATATATTCGATATATTAAACGAAATTAGATTTCAACGCGGAATTAAAATTAGATTTTAATTCGGGCGAACGAATTAATTTAGAATTAATTCGTTAGCGACGTGAATAGTGAATTCGCTAGGCGTAATCATTTAATTACGACGCGACGGAAAAATCGTTAATTTGGAATTAGCGAACCCGAACCCGAGTGTGATTGCAAGTGCATTCGTATTTCGAATTCGAGTGCGGCAACACAAGTCACATCAAGCATCAAATCATTCGTCACATCAAGCGTCAAATCAAATGTCACTTTGAGTGATGTGATTGATTGATGTGATTGAGTTGATTGATTGAAAGACTTATCAAGTCACTTTAATAAAGTGAATGAATAGTTGATGTAGTAGGTGTAATAGTGTTTGGAGGGAAAATCATTTACTTTTGATTTTATTTAATCAATTAAGTAATGTTTTTAATATTTTTTCTTGGAATTAATATAAGCATTTTTGGAAAATGCTTCACCAACCTTTACACATTTTTCATTTCTCTCTTTTCTCTCTTCAAGCTCACGCCCAGGGGCATTTCTTCACTGATTTTGAACCAGAAAAACGTGAGCAATAGGGAAGCCAGAGTGGGTTTTCATGTGAAAATTCAAGTGCTAGCACACTTACGAGTCTTGCGAAGGTGGTAGGGAGGTTCGCCCATGAGCCGGGATCCGTTAGACGAGGCTTGGAGCTCCGTTTTCTCAGCTCAATCTGAAAATTGGAGGCAGTGGACTGGTCAGTTTTGGCGTGAAGGGCAATGGGCTTTTTGGCTTCATTCGTCTCCAAATCGACTCAACCGATCAATGTGAGTATTCCGCTATCTCCGTTGGTGTGTTCACGCACTGTTTTTCATTGCTTGTTTGATCTTGGGACCTAGATAATAACCAACACTAGGTGATCTAATCACAAATGATAAGAGTGCAATCTCCTTTGTCACATAGTTAATTTGTACAACAACACAATGATCTGTACAAATAGTGACGCTATGGGTCATAATTTTCCAACACAATCTACATTAAATCACATTCCCGAATGATTCTAACTCATCCAATGAATCAAAAATCAAAAAATGCAGGACTAAATAGGGCACTTCTCATTCGGCCAAGTCTACTCAATTTGGGGAAAAATGTTCCAAATACAAATTCATGAAATTGATCCAATCAATATTCAATTAAACATGTATTAAGCATACTCAAACATCCAATTCATTCAAATCATGCTCAAATACAAATTACCCAAATTTTAAGCCCTAAACTTTTTCATGCTCAACCCTTGCTCTGATATCATTGTTGGTTTCTATTAAGGTCCAAAGATCAATAATAAGCATGAAATATGTGCGAATACAAATCGAAGAAGTTGCGGAATACTCACATCGATCAGTTGAACGACGCGTGACGAACAAAAAATAGAAAATCTACCCATCTTCACTGGTTCAGCAGTGGCAGTTCACAGCCCACTGGTTTGGCTCGATTTTGGTCCTTCGTCAAGCTCTAAGCTTCGTCGAACGATTCCCGGCTCATGAGTGGACTTCCCTATCACCTTCGCATGTCTCGTAAGTGTGCTAGCACTTGTGATTTTGCCACAAAATCCCACTATTGGCTTCCCACTGCTCACGGTTTCTTGATAGAAACCAGTAAGCTTTTGCCTCCTTGGGCGTGAAGAGAGATAGAAGAAAGAGAGGAGAGAGAGATGTGTGTGAGAGATGGAAAGTCTAAAAGTGAATAAATGATTTCTAAAATCATTTACCATATATAATTTTTGATTTCAAAAATTAAGCCATAAATGGCTCCAACCACCTCCATCAACTTACATCAAGTCACATCACTCAATCAAGTTGTCAAGTCACATCACTCAAAGTGACATTTGATTTGACGCTTGATGTGACTAATGATTTGACGCTTGATTTGACTTGCGTGCTGCACTCGAATTCGAAATGCGAATGCGCTCGCAAATAATCTCGGGCTCAGGTTCGCTAATTCCAAATTAATGAATTTTCCATTGCGTCGTAATTAAATGATTACGCCTAGCGAAGTCACTATTCACATCCCTAACGGATTAATTCTAAATTAATTTGTTCGCCCGAATTAAAATCTAATTTTAATTCCGCGTCGAAATCCAATTTCGTTTAATATATCGAATATATTAATTATTCGATTAATTCCAAATTAATCGTTATCTCTCTTTAATGATATTTTATCCTAGATAAAATATCTCTGCAATTAATCCCAGATTAATTTTCTCTCTCATCTAATTAATCCCAGATTAATTTAGAGTGTGAGTCATACGTCATCGGTGAATCTTCGGGAAGCGACCCATGAGATCCCCGGATATGTTGGCAGTAAATTCGGTCGTCGGACTATCCAAACACATAAGTACGTCGTACTACGTTTTACCGATTTACAAGACAAGGTTGGCTTTTAGCAAAGCGCCATGCCTACCCAATTCTCCAGAAATATCCTTACAGGAATAAAGGATCTATATCAGGCGTAGTATACGTAGTATTGCGTATTTCTGTCCAGTATCGAATGATCATGTGCTAGGCCTGGGGCTGGAATTATGTCTGCCCCGTACGAAGCACATGTCGGATGTCTGGTAACCACTCTCTATAATCGGATAAATATGACCTTGTCATTTTATCCCGATGACTGCAGTACTTAAGATTATTAGTACCGTATCCTACGTGACCATCATCTCCATATGACTGGAGTGACACTTCTGTCTTGACATCACACCCAACACACTACGATTCTCAATATACCCAGTATTGGCGTACACAGAACCTGTTAAAGCCCTGGACGACCGCAACCAAAGTATATTGATTGTCGCAAGTATTAGCGGTGCAAGTCTCGGGTTAAGACCAAATACACCTACCCTGATTTCGGACTTGCATAGACACATAGTCATACTACCAATGGAATTCAAAATGGGGTCTATCCAGAGCGAAGCTGTTTCCCGTACCATCGGTAAAACACAACCTCCTATTACACTTGCATGAATATCATATACCCAAATATATAAGAACTATGACGTTGTGCCCTCACAATGCGCACAAGTGTAATACTAGTCTTTTACGTATTTATCGATGTCCAATCTCGATAATACTCTGACTAGGGATATTTAATGATTTATCCTTCATGGACTGATACTGTCTCATATCATTCTCTGTCCAGGAGCAAATCATAGGGACCTCTCATCATTTATATATCTAGGTGATCTAATCACAAATGATAAGAGTGCAATCTCCTTTGTCACATAGTTAATTTGTACAACAACACCATGATCTGTATAAATAGTGACGTTATGGGTCATAATTGTCCAACATGCCACACACTTGGGTGGCTCTTTGGAACATGGAAGAGCTTGCTGAGTTCGAGAAAAGCTTGTAGATTGGAGGGAGGACTGGAGGAGTCTTCGGTTCAAGTAAGTCTTTTTCTTTATTTATTTTAATTAGAGTTCTTATGATAGTTAACATCTTTAGTTTTATGTTCTTTGCATGTTTTATGAGTTTTATGCTTAGAATATACAGTAACATGCCTAGGCTTGTAGAATAATAAAAAAAAATGGGTCTTGGGAAAGGGAAAGCAGCATAATAATTTTGATTTTCCGCTGCGCACTCGTGGCCGCTTTCCAACAGTGGTATCAGCGCACCATTTTTGTTTTGATTAGTTCTCTCTAATTTGAACTCGAAATTGGGTGTTTAAAAGCTTATTGGAAAGCTAACACCCTGAACTTAATTTTAGGGACAAGTTTTGCATGATTTGGTTAAGATTGGAATTATGATATTGCATTTAAAGTTCACACGTCTGCAGAAAAATGTGAATAGTAAATTTATTTGAATAATATTAAAACTCATATGCTTGATGATTCTATGTATGATTAGAATTTGCATGATTATTTTAGGGTGCAAGCAACTAGAGACTTTCTAAGAAATAGAGAGTGTATTGCTTATCCCGTAGCTAAGTAATTATTCCGTGATGAACTTAGAGATTTATTACCTTTAAGGCTAATAAAATATAAATCACTTGTTTATAATAAAAGACATTATAAAAGATACAAGTGGGTTGGGACCAAGGGGTTAATAAAACTTTCCAAACTAAAGTTAATTTAACCAAAGGTATTACTAGAGTTAGATAATGATTTGGTGTCTTCCTTCACTCACTACCTTTTTATAGCCAAAAGGAAAAGTTGTGAAGACATCTAGATAATCATTTACTCAAAGCTTACCTTAAAGCATAATTAAAGTGTTGGACTAATTTGGAGGATCTATTGTTTATTCCTGTCTCCAAGGCAATAAGAGCCTAAGAGGTAAGGGTATTTAAGAGGGTTCGCTCCACCCTCCCTCTGGGGAATTTTCAATGGAGGAATCCATTTGACAGTTATTCACTTAAACTTGCTAAAATCCTCAATAATAATTGAAGTCTAAAATTTGCCTCCCATTGTAAAGTATAGACCCAAAGGGCTTAAACCGTATTGGCAGGACTAGGCTTTACCAAACTGACCAATACCAATTTTTCCCTAAATCATACTATTGACAATGGTTTGACTTTTCTGAGTCATAAGATGCAGCAACCCTTAGGCGTGGTCTTATAACTTAGTGGCAAAGATTGGGTGTCCACAAGGACTAGCATAAGCTATGGCATGTTTGATTGCCCAACCCAATGATCAATGAATTGTGATTTATATCATAAATTGGTTGGGAACCTACCTAATTATCATATTTTTAACGACCGGCCCTAGTCGGAGTTATGAAATGATGATAATGGGATCTTTGCCCATAAGAAATCCATTATATTGGGGTTGATACGATTTGCTAAAATTTTTAAAACAATTGAGTGGGAGCAACTTCATAATATTAAAAGCCCATGTTATTATAAAATATTAATGAAAACATATTCCTAATTTTAACATTTTCTCTTAATAGGTGGGTTAAAATATTTCACAAACATTCAAATGGCAAACAGAGTATCACTTTGTTCCATCCTTGATGAGCATAAGCTCAAAGGGGACAACTACAATGACTAGTTTAGAAACCTTAAAATTTTCTTACGACAAGAAAAGATTTTCTATGTTCTTGAAAGACCATTTCCCCCTGAACCTGCAGAAGATGCTGACCAAGATACATTTGATGCTTAGAAGAAACATGTCGATGATGATGAGCAAGCAGTTTGCATAATGCTTGGCTCGATGTCGGACGAACTTCAGAAAGCTCATGAAGATATGGATGCTCAAACCATCATCTTTCACTTGAAGGAGTTGTATGCAACTTCTGTTCATACCGTGAGATTCCAAGTGTCATGTGCCTTATTCCAAACAAGGTATAAGGAAGGATCTGTTAGTGGACATGTGCTTAAGATGATTGGCCACATTAAAAAATTTGCCAACCTCGGGTTCATCATGGATCATGAGATAGGTCACGATCTAATTCTTCAGTCCTTACCAAAAGAATTCTCTAACTTTATTATGCAGTTTCATCAGTCTGATAAAGAAGCTACTTTAGCATAATTGCACAATCTGATAAAGAAAGCAGAGAATGACTTGAAACCTGATGAGTGGTATTTATATCACTATTTCCCACTCATTTAACTTAATATTTGTTAGTTTAGTTTCTTGAGGTTTGTGAACGTTTTGATGTGTTTTATTGTTATTTTGCAGATAAATAAAGTTTGGACAGCACTGGAGGCAATTTGGGGCAAAACCGGACAAAAATGCGTCAACAGGGATATTTTCGTCTCTTGCGCGTCGCGACGCAGGAACACTGCGCGCCGCGACGCCCAGCGTGTGCCGGTTCTGCTAAAATGCGCCATGGTCAACGGGTCAACAATTTGAAAAGTTTGACTTTGCTAAAATGCGCCGTGCCACGTGTCACCATCACATCCGATCTGCTAACGTGCACCGTGCCACGTGTCAACATCATATACTGCCGACACTCTGACATGACACGTGTCGCCTCGTCATCAGCCACATCATCGGTCAACAAGTCAACCATGCCACGTGTCATGCCACATCATCGTCCACGTCAGCAGGTCAACCGAGTCAACTTGCCACGTCAGCCTCAGCCAATCAGAGCATGACACGTGTCGCCACGTGTCGCAATCCCATTGTGCCGACAGTTGAACAGTCAGCCGCCACGCCACGTCAGCGCCACGTCATCGCCACGTCATCAATGACGTCATCACAATCATTGAGTCTTAGCCGCCTTGACACGTGTCGCGTGAATAGTTAGCCGCCATGCCACGTGTCGTCTCCTCAGCGTGCCACGTCGACAAATCCAGCGTCGCGACGCTGAGATTCTTGGCGTCGCGACGCCCGAACAGTGACAAAAAAATTCTATAAATAGGCCGCGAATTTTCATAATTCATTGTACCTTTCTCTCTCTTAATTTCTCTCTCTAGAATTTTTATTTTTATTTTTTTAGTTTTTTTTTATTTTAGTTTTGTAAATAATTTTAATTACTTTTTGTAATAATAGTAATTTAATTTTTACTTTTTACTTTTTACAGTTTTTACTATTCACCATGTTGAAGTAACTTTTTCAGCTAGGGTGAAAGGTAATTCTTTTATTGTTACTATTTAGATTAATCTCCCTTAAAAATAATATATTCACTATTTAAAATATTGACTTAATAAGGAATACCGCTATATTGGTCGGTTGGTAATTTAATTTTAATCTGGTTTAAACCTGACTAATCCAGGATACCGCCAGACTGGTCGGTTGGTAAATTTATTTTTGGTTCCGCCTTAATGGCTGGTTGGACTTAATTTGACTTAATCAGGATACCGCCAGACTGGTCGGTTGGTAAATTAACACAAGTTTATATATTATTTTATGGGAGATATCTAAATTAGTAGTAGTAAAAGTAATTCCTTTTACCTTAGCATTTTATTTTTATTTTTATTTTATTTTACTTTTCAGTATTTTTATTTTATGTATTTTATTTTTATAGTCTAGTTATGTGTTAATTAATTAGGGGTTGTGATGACTTTTAATATCACCGGTTTATAAGGGATTATTTTATAGTTGGGTAATTTACAGGTTTATTTATTAAGTCTTAAGCTTAATGCTTCTTGTTGTCTGATCACCAATAAGATTGATATGGTAAATCTAAAATGAACTAGACATAGGGATTTTAGGTTTCAGCCTTAGATTTAATAGCCCACGATCTTCCTTGAGGATAGATAACCCTTTAATAGATTCCTTACAGGATAGGAATATACCTGTTGGGGCGGGTAATCATAATTGGAACTTAGACTTAATGAATCCAGGTAATGTGGTTGACATAGGAATATGGTTCAATTGGGTTATACTGGGTATTTGTAGTTGACCATCGGAAGAGGCTTTTACATAATTTAGTGTTCCAGGTTAGTAAACTGATTTATTACACAAACATAAAATAATCACTTCATCTTTTAAATGATATTAAAAGAATTCACAACCTTATATCTTTTATCTTTTATTTTCCTTAGTATTTTCTTTTATCTTTTTATTTTATTTATTTAGCAAATCTTCAATCAACCAAATCAATCAAGCAATCAATTCTATTCTCCCTTTAATTAGATATTTGTAAATAAATAGATTCAATAATTAATAACAACAGTAGGAATTAAGTCCTCGTGGGATCGATATTTTTATACTACTTGAACGATACGTGCGCTTGCGTTATACGTGTGTGTGTTTACGCCGGTCAAGTTTTTGGCGCCGTTGCCGGGGGACTTATTTCTTGAGTTGTTAATCGTGCTGATGCTTTTATTGCTTTGCCAGGTGGTTTGGGTACATTGGAGGAAATTTTTATTGTACTATCTTGGGCGAACCTGAACATACACCAGAAACCAATTGGACTGCTTAACGTTGATGGATTTTATGATTTTCTTTGAGTGTTTCTTGATGATGCCCGGAGAAATGGATTCATTTCAAAACCTATGAAAGAACTCCTCTTCACTGCCAGACTTGCTCCAGATCTAATTGACCAACTCATAGCCTATGAGCCACAAATTGACCCTATCATTTCAAAGATAAATTGGTCTGGGGACGATCGTGGTAAGAGACGTCGGGTTAATCTGGATCTTAACCTTTAATTTCCTGTAGAATTTCAGTTAACCAGGTATTATCGTCTAAACTCTTCTTCTACTGTTTAAGACATTGGGGACAATGTCTCATTTAGGTTTGGGGGAGGGAATTAGTTGATTAATATCTTGTTTTTAGTTGTATGTTGTTTTTATTTTTAGTCCAAAATTTTTCAAAAAATACAAAAAAATTGAAAAATTTTCAAAAATTACAAAAATATTTTGCATTTTTGTGTTTTTATTTTGACTAAAAAGGTGGAATTGGTAAAAGATAGCCGAGTAAGGAATTTCCGCTCCTGAGACGTATCTCAAACCTATTTCGAAATAAGTTAATTTTTGTTTATTTCATTTTGAATTATTTAATTTGTGAATTCTCCTTAACACTGACTAAAATGGATCTCATATGTTCAGTTGACAGGTATTATGAACTTACATGGAAACATACGGACATGAGCTAAAATTGAAAAGTTTGTAATATTCAGTGCTATAGTTTAATTGGAGGAAGCATCTCTAAATAGTGATGGAGTAAAAAAAAAAAAAAAAAAAAAAAAAAAAAAAAAAAAAAAAAAAACGTCCGAGATCCGAGTTATTAAGTCTGTAAGGGTATTTTAATATCTAGTGCCCTAAAACCAACTGGTTTGGGAGTCATTGGCCCAAAGCTCGTTACATGGATCGAAGATGCTGCAAAATAAATATATATATCTGAAGTCTGAGTAATTAAGTTCGTAGGGGTGTCTTAACACCTGGTGCCCTAAAGCCAACTGGTTTGGGAGCCACCAACCCAAAGCTCGCTACATAGACGGAAGGTATTGTATAAAAATAAAAAATAGAGAAAAAAATCAAAGAAAAAATCAAAAAATCAAAAAATTATTCCATTGCTACAAAAAAGGTGTGAAATCTGATAGAACTTTAGGACAAAAATATTACTCTCTTATCAACTGCACTTATGACTGTTGTGGGCAAAAATGAAATGATTAATATTTTGTTGGCTGTGTATATGGAGAATGGTAAAAACAATCGGAGAATTTACTTATTCGGTAATTTAGAAAGAAACAAAACAACTAGTAACTTGGAGTAGAATTTTCACCTCATTAGTCACTAACTTTCTTTATTCTCTTTTCGCTTGTCTTTTTGCTTTTGTGTGCATTAGTTTTATACTTTTTACTTTTGTAAAATGTTTGTGGGTATCATTGCTGTAAGCCCTCACGAGACTACACTCGTCCACTAGGGACACCTAGGGGTTTAAAGGCTTGTTGCATATGCTAAATGCAACCGTGATCCCTACGAAAGTGGCTTAGTTAAATTTTGTTATGTTATTTTATTCTGTATTTTGCTCGAGGACTAGCAAAATGTTAGGTTTGGGGGTGTGATGAGTGGTATTTATATCACTATTTCCCACTCATTTAACTTAATATTTTGTATAGTTTCTTGAGGTTTGTGAACGTTTTGATGTGTTTTATTGTTATTTTGCAGATAAATAAAGTTTGGACAGCACTGGAGGCAATTTGGGGCAAAACCGGACAAAAATGCGTCAACAGGGATATTTTCGTCTCTTGCGCGTCGCGACGCAGGAACACTGCGCGCCGCGACGCCCAGCGTGTGCCGGTTCTGCTAAAATGCGCCATGGTCAACGGGTCAACAATTTGAAAAGTTTGACTTTGCTAAAATGCGCCGTGCCACGTGTCACCATCACATCCGATCTGCTAACGTGCACCGTGCCACGTGTCAACATCATATCTGCCGACACTCTGACATGACACGTGTCGCCTCGTCATCAGCCACATCATCGGTCAACAAGTCAACCATGCCACGTGTCATGCCACATCATCGTCCACGTCAGCAGGTCAACCGAGTCAACTTGCCACGTCAGCCTCAGCCAATCAGAGCATGACACGTGTCGCCACGTGTCGCAATCCCATTGTGCCGACAGTTGAACAGTCAGCCGCCACGCCACGTCAGCGCCACGTCATCGCCACGTCATCATGACGTCATCACAATCATTGAGTCTTAGCCGCCTTGACACGTGTCGCGTGAATAGTTAGCCGCCATGCCACGTGTCGTCTCCTCAGCGTGCCACGTCGACAAATCCAGCGTCGCGACGCTGAGATTCTTGGCGTCGCGACGCCCGAACAGTGACAAAAAAATTCTAAAATAGGCGCGCGAATTTTCATAATTCATTGTACCTTTCTCTCTCTTAATTTCTCTCTCTAGAGAGAGTTTCTCTCTCTAGAATTTTTTTTTTTTATTTTTTTAGTTTTTTTTATTTTAGTTTTGTAAATAATTTTAATTACTTTTTGTAATAATAGTAATTTAATTTTTACTTTTTACTTTTTACAGTTTTTACTATTCACCATGTTGAAGTAACTTTTTCAGATAGGGTGAAAGGTAATTCTTTTATTGTTACTATTTAGATTAATCTCCCTTAAAAATAATATATTCACTATTTAAAATATTGACTTAATAAGGAATACCGCTATATTGGTCGGTTGGTAATTTAATTTTAATCTGGTTTAAACCTGACTAATCCAGGATACCGCCAGACTGGTCGGTTGGTAAATTTATTTTTGGTTCCGCCTTAATGGCTGGTTGGACTTAATTTGACTTAATCAGGATACCGCCAGACTGGTCGGTTGGTAAATTTAACACAAGTTTATATATTATTTTATGGGAGATATCTAAATTAGTAGTAGTAAAAGTAATTCCTTTTACCTTAGCATTTTATTTTATTTTATTTTATTTTACTTTTCAGTATTTTTATTTTATGTATTTTATTTTTATAGTCCTAGTTATGTGTTAATTAATTAGGGGTTGTGATGACTTTTAATATCACCGGTTTATAAGGGATTATTTTATAGTTGGGTAATTTACAGGTTTATTTATTAAGTCTTAAGCTTAATGCTTCTTGTTGTCTGATCACCAATAAGATTGATATGGTAAATCTAAAATGAACTAGACATAGGGATTTTAGGTTTCAGCCTTAGATTAATAGCCCACGATCTTCCTTGAGGATAGATAACCCTTTAATAGATTTCCTTACAGGATAGGAATATACCTGTTGGGCGGGGTAATCATAATTGGAACTTAGACTTAATGAATCCAGGTAATGTGTTTGACATAGGAATATGGTTCAATTGGGTTATACTGGGTATTTTTAGTTGACCATCGGAAGAGGCTTTTACATAATTTAGTGTTCCAGGTTAGTAACTGATTTATTACACAAACATAAAATAATCACTTCATCTTTTAAATGATATTAAAAGAATTCACAACCTTATATTTTTTATCTTTATTTTCCTTAGTATTTTCTTTTATCTTTTTATTTATTTATTTAGCAAATCTTCAATCAACCAAATCAATCAAGCAATCAATTCTATTCTCCCTTTAATTAGATATTTGTAAATAAATAGATTCAATAATTAATAACAACAGTAGGAATTAAGTCCTCGTGGGATCGATATTTTTATACTACTTGAACAATACGTGCGCTTGCGTTATACGTGTGTGTTTACGCCGGTCAAAACCCGAGCTGAAAACCTCTGTCATACTTATGGGTACGGACCTGAAGCCACGAGGCCCAAAGAAAAATAAAGGCGAGGCCAAGGCTCCAGATCACCTAAAGCCCAATGGTAATGTGGAGAAGAAAACGAGAAGGGGAAATGTTTCTTTTGTGGAAAGAAGGGTCATTGGAAGAAAGACTGTAGATCCATGAAAGCCAAGGAAGGTAGGGAAGCCCAAAAGGCCAAGAAGCCTAATGTTTCACGTATGTTGTATATGATTAAACTATATTCTCAAAACTCTGAACCTTTTACTTGGGTGCTTGACACCGGTTATGGGACTCACTTGTGTAACATTGTGCATGGCCTGAGAAATAGTAGGAGACTCCGTCATGGGGAGGTTGACTTACGCATGGGTAATGGACCAAAACTGGCTGCATTGTGCGTGGGGACTTATTCATTAGTTTTGTCGAATTGTTTAGTTTTAGACTTATAAGATTGTGTTTATGTACCTTCTCTAGTAAATAACATCATTTCAATATAGGCGCCATTGCTCAATCAAAGGAACCAAGGTCCCACCAGAATTCCAAGCATGTACTCAGGCGATTTCATCTCATCATGGAGATTGTTGAGAGAAAAGAAGTTATTATAGAGAAAATACCCACATAAGATGATCTTGTAGATTCTCTGACTAAAGGGCTGACTCAACAAAAGCATGATAGGCACACCCGAGAGTATGATGTCCAGATTCATACTAGTTGGCTATAGTGCAAGTGGGAGATTGCTAGGGATATGCCCTATACCCAACTTATGGATGGGCTATATGTACATATATTTGTAATATTTTCATTAATTAATAAAATGACAATATTTATTATACGTGTCTCACATAACTTATATAAATCATCAACACTGTAATAAAGCCCTTGGAGTAATAAGACGATGGATTCCACGCCTTATGATAATCATTACTCTTAAATGTTCCTAGTAATAGTTTTGTGAATATTCTGGGCATTCACAAAGCTGAGAGACTAGCATGATGATATGATCCACCCTTAAGTGGGGTAGCCGATCTCATAGGCTACTAGCGGAGATCCGTCCACTTGGTGCATCACATGGATTCATCAGTTGCTCGTGTCCATTGAACTGACCGCCGAAAGTTTTCATATGAAGTGTTTATCCCATGTGTCTGTGAGAACTTTCATGTATCAATTATATGACTAGTCCTTAGACTTGAGGTCTTTACAATATTATCTGCGGATCAAATAACTTTGACATTCTCCTTCCCCGGTTCAAAAGATCTGGTTATAAGGGTATGATTGGGTCATTTGTTGAAACACATGAAGTTTGTAAAGATACAACAGAGAATCGCCACTCTCTCGGATAATATTTTCTTATAAGAGTAGTATTTCAGTTCACAGGTTAATATGTGTGATCAGTGCTTGAGACTGTGGCCACGGCGGAAGAATCATATGAGATTCTTAGGTTAGCACGATTCATGACACTATCAACATCATACATTTGACCATATGGGTAGACATTTTCCTTACCCTAGGTCAATAGGTGGGATACAGTGAGGCGAGGGATCGTATCATATGTAAATTGCATACAAAATGGGTATATATATCTTTCCTTCTCATTTTGGGGCCTTGGCATGTTGCTAGATGTTAACCTTGGTCATTGAAATCAAACGACCATCTAATTGGAGGATAATTTATGTTCGATTAAATTATCACGATTCATTTCATGTCCAACTTGAGGGGAACCCAAAAGGTCACACACAACAAAGTCGAAATCAATGGTTAACAGTGCACAATACAAATATAACAGCATATATGATTGCTGTAGGAATTGTTCATAAATGGTTCAATGGGTTTAATTATTGAAAAAATCATTTATGAGGTTCCATAGTGGCTTAGGGATTGATGAATGATGATAGAGGCACTTTGGGAATTGGAATTAAAAAAAATTACTATCCACATGAATAGTAATGTGAATAGTAATTTTTTTTTTTGTTATTTGTTTTGAATTCCAATTCGGCCCAAACTCTTATTAGGGTTTTATAATCTCATTAAACCAATAAATTAATATCCAATGGCTAAGATTAAATTAGTTTTTATCCCACATCGGATTCTTAATTAATTTTGTTGTCTTTGAAGCACTATATAAAAGAATTCTTCACAAATTTTTACACCAAACCTTTCATATCTTGGGTTTATATAAGTGAGCAACTCTAAAGTTTAAGAGTAAGCCACTGATTTTGAGGATCCTTATGTCTAATTGACTAGAGGAACCTCGAGTTAAAAGTTTTGAGGTATTTGCCTAGGCTAGCACCAAGGGCAAAATACCTGTGCACTCAAGGCGTAGTCTTGCCGTTGAGTTTTGGATTTGGTGTGTGCATCTTTGGAGGCCACACACTTGTGTGGCTCTTTGGAACGTGGAAGAGCTTGATGAGTTCAAGAAAAGCTTGTAGATTGGAGGGAGGACTTGAGGAGTCTTCGGTTCAAGTAAGTCTTTTTCTTTATTTATTTTAATTAGAGTTCTTATGATAGTTAGCATGTTTAGGTTTATGTTCTTTGCATGTTTTTATGAGTTTTATGCTTAGAATATATAGTAACATGCCTAGGCCTGTAGAATAATCAAAACAAATGGGTCTTGGCAAAGGGAAAATGGCATAATAATTTTGATTTTCCACTGCGCACTCGAGGCTGCTTCCCAACATTATGAAGTTACATAATGACCTTGTAGATTATAAGTTTGGATATTAGTGTTGTGCTTGCGATTGCATAGTGTTTTGGATTTGATCCCTAAATACTTGGACAACTCGGTAGTTGTAGCACAATATTGATGTCGCATATGAGTCATATTGATGCAGAACTTAGTTTCTACAAAATATGAATGATTCTTGCTAAGAGAAACGTTTGAGTTTGTTTTACAATCTCAAAAAGTTTAGCATACCTAATTGTTGTTGCCTACCTCTTGAGTGCTAGGTACGCTCTTGAGGGCCATGCGTATGTGATACACATTTAAATGTGTATATGTAACCGTTGATTGATACTAGAGCAAGTGAGAGAAGCACCAATCCGGATCGTATTCATGTCCGATTCATGAATACGAATAATACATTTTTCCATAATATTACTTATATATGATTGCACCTCTTGTTTTTATATACGTATTCAATCTAATAACTATTGGATTGAAATTTAATTTGATTTAGTGATATGTATATATTAGACAAAGACCCCGGATTTACAATATAATGCGCAATTACAACGTAGTTTGTAATTGACATTGGGAAATATCACTATAAGTTTTATATTATCAAATAAAGTTCCTGGTCAAGATTTACTGACACGGGTCGGTTAGTAAAATCCGCTGAGACCAATACATATCGTATATCGAGACTTGGTCTGATGGTTTATCCCAATGAACCATGAGTCTCGGAAGACTTGTATAGACATGTAAGTTTTTATTTG
The DNA here is from genome assembly GCA_019454045.1 of Zanthoxylum bungeanum. Taxonomy (NCBI): domain Eukaryota; kingdom Viridiplantae; phylum Streptophyta; class Magnoliopsida; order Sapindales; family Rutaceae; genus Zanthoxylum; species Zanthoxylum bungeanum. The sequence continues at coordinate 677,661 of SKCR01030641.1, read as the reverse complement.
ATAAAGACTGAACGGCTCACAGAAGATTTTTCCTAATAGATGGTACATAAATTTCAATAGGAATCTTATCGAGTCGAGTAATATAGTGGTCTTTCGACTTGCGATACCACTGTGGATATATGAGATATCCTCCACACTTTGATGGAAGTCACGTCACCGATCTATTTAGATCAGACCTCTTCCTGCTCGTTGGGTGTGGACCCATGCTCATGATATCTAGTGAGTATCAGATAGAATCCATCAGTCATGTGTACAGGGCATAGGTATCATGTACGTATTTGCGATCTAGTAAATCAATGGAAGTGGTATACTTCATAAGCGAGTTCCGAGTGTTATTTAGAGATCGTAAATTTATAAGTTGATTATATTATACCTTAGGGATTTGACATTCCTTTCTATATCCCTGTATAATATTGATAGTCTGTGATAGATGGATTATACGTATGTAATGATCTCGACTTGCATAGTTTAGCGTGATTATCCGTAATCGTCATAATTTACGAGTGGGTGAATTATGGACACGATATTTGATTCCGTGACGGATAAACCTAAACTTAGAGAGTCCCACAATATAAAGTATTCTCATAGAGCACTTGGGCAACGCGTTATCAATAATATAGATTATTCATAATACTTTATCGGATTAAATAAGTTAATTCGAATCGTTTAACGGTAAACGAAAAATACATGCATAAGGGGTATTTTGATCATTTCCTAATTAATATGTATTTATATTTAATATATGATTTTATTAAATACACATTAATTCATTGTCAAATGAGATATTTGACATATATCATTAATATATGTATTTGGTTTATTTAAATACATATATTTAGATATTTGTATTTAAGTAATTATTTATTTATTTAACTATTAAATAATTAAAGTAATTGAAATATAAAATATCTAAGTTGATATTTAAATTTGGAAATGATTAAAGTGTAAATGTTTGACTTTTACATTTATAGAAAAAGTAATCACATTGGAATTTTTTTTTTATTTTGTTTGGAAAATTGGAAAATATATTTTTCTTATTTCCTTACAAATTTCGGCCACATGAGGGAAGTATAAAAGCGTTTCATTTCTCTTTTGAAAAATTAGCGTAAACATTTTCAAGAATACAAAGTTAGAGAGTTGAGAAAAAACAAAAGGCTAAAGGATTTTTTCAAAGAAAACTTGAAATCTAAAGTAGTTTCTTCTTTTCTTTAAATTGGAAATTATTTCTATGATTCCTTAGCTCAACATATGATGTAAGTTTTATTTTTCACTCTATTGATGATGTTTTGAGATTCTTGAAAGCTTGATAAAAGAATATATGAATGTATGATAATTAAATTAAGCTTATTAATGGTTAACAAGTACACTTTTAGTCATTTGATGACTTGGTTGCCATTCTAAAGTGTTATGACCACTCTTGTAACTCCTAGAATTATTCTTGAGTTCTTCATTGGTGGAGACATTGATTGGTGTTAATATTAATATGATTAATGTTGAGAAAATTGGATTTCAAGCATGAAAATGATTATTTTTTCACATAGAGTAGATCTGGAAATTCTGGAAAATTTTTGACGAAAAAATATTATTTAAATGTATTGGATGTGTATTGGACATTGGAATAATTGCTGGAAAATATTTCGGATTGAAAATTTACGAAAACAGTGAAAAACGGCGTTATCAGGTGAGTTTCGGGCTTACCGGGTGACGGCTGTCCAAACAGTGAATTGGTCACTATTCGAGTAGCCCATGAATGCCCAAGTACTATTGGGGATGACTTGGGCAACCCCCGTGTATATTGGTTGGTCGGTTCGGTCAAAAACGTGTTTTATGCTATTTTATAGAAAATATTTTCGTAAATGTTTCGCGATGTTATCTAAATTAATTTTGTCGTTATTTGATCTCGAATAATATATTTAGGTGAAATATGAATGAATTATTCATATTAGATATTGAATAATTATTCGGTAAGTTTAAAAATTTTGAAGTTACGATTCCTCCCGAACCGCGCTCTTCCGCTGCGCTTGACCCCAACAGTTTGAAGGTACACTAGTAGCTGCCCCTTTAGTAACCATATGTAAAACCACGTCGATAAACCTCCCTAATACATCTTCAAGATGTGTAGCTATCGGGGGAACTAGAGAATGAGCGGTATGTGCCATATTAGGTAAAGCCACAAGAACATCATTAAATGCAGCTATATGAATAACGGTGGGGGCAACTGTCGGAACTACTAGAGGCATAGATCAAAAACCCTAGTCACCCTCAATGATCGAAAAAACCCTATTTACTTAATATTTTGTATAGTTTCTCGAGTTTTATGAACGTTTTGATGTGTTTTAGTTTATTTTGTAGATAAAATAAAAATTGGGACTCAATGAAATCAATCAGGAAGAAATATGAAACAAATAAGGGTAAAAAATGGACTTGACATTTGGTTTTTGGAGGTTGGAAACTTGAAATGACGTTCTAACGAAGTATAATTTCAGAAATTTCAACGTTGCGCAACTTTCGTATTTTAGTCATAAATTTCCACTTCGATATCGGATTGAGGTGATTCAAATTCCAGATTAAATAAGGCTTAAAGATCTACAACGTTGAAGTTCATAATAATTTCGAATTCGGAAATTTTCATGACCGAAATTGTTGAAAACTATGAAAGTGTGTTATGTGTAATTATTAAAGTCATTTTCAAAAACAAAAAAAAATAAAAAATAAAAAATAAAAAATGGAAATTGTCAAACTTCGCATGTTTGGTGGAGGATTTGGTGTCATGTTTGGTGCCATGTTGGTGGAGAAATTGGTGGAAGCCTTTAGATTTGCCTATAAATACCAAGCTAAACTTTGTAAATTTTTCATGCTTTCTTTGGGGGATTCCTCCATGAAAACCTAAAAGAAAGTGTCTTGCATGTTTATTTAAGTTTTCTTGTATTTTCTCTTTATTTATTTAACAAATTTTTGTGTGTTTTTAATTACATCATTAGTAGGTAATCTCTTTCTGCTGGAGTTTGGGGGAAAACTTTTAATATAATAATTTAGATTTACTCCCTTAATTTAAATAAGTAAATTGAATTAATTATTTACCGCATATATGGCCGGTTTAACATTATTGGAATTAGTTTCTGCCTATATGGTCGGTTTTGGTGCTAACCTTGTTACCGCCTACATGGTCGGTTTATATGATTTTGTTACCACATATATGGTCGGTTGGACTTTGGACAAATGACATTCACCGCTGATGAATGGTATTTATATCACTAATTCCTACTCATTTGACCTAATATTTTGTATAGTTTCTTGAGTTTTGTGAACGTTTTGATGTGTTTTATTGTTATTTTACAGATAAATAAGGTTTGGGAAGCATTGGAAGCAATTTGGAGCCAAAACAATGAAAAATGACGAAAAAGGGTATTTTGGTAATTTGGCCGTGTTGCGACGCGCAATCCATCGGCGTCGCGACGTCTAAAGTGCACCGCATGCTAACTTGCACCGGACACGTGGACCAGTCAGAAGAAATTTGCTAAAATACGCCGGATGCTAACGTACGCCGACCATGCTAACGTGCGCCTGACACGTGTCATCATCAGAACCGATCATGCTAAAATACGCATGGACACGTGTCGTGATTCTATGGTGCCGACACTCTGCGTGACACGTGTCACCTTCTGAATAGACCAAATCATCGGCGAATCATCTTCCGACACGTGTCAAGCTCTCATTGGACCGCTCCTTACCGCGTGCCACGTGTCAGCTTCTCATTGGACCAAAATATTCGCCAATCACCGCGTGCCACGTGTCAGCCTCCCACTGCACCACTCTCACCGCGTGCCACGTATCATCATTTGATTGAGCCGGCGAAATCTGCGTGGTCAAAGCGCGTACACAGAAACCGCGTCTCGGCGTCGCGACTCCAAGGCTTGTAGCGTCGCGACGCCAGATCCAGAAATTGCCTATAAATTGAGCTCATTTGCACATCATTTGGTGTGCTTTCCTGGGGATTTTTTCCCTGATTTCATAGGAAGCATCTAGTTTTGTAAATTATTAATAATATTTAAATTATGTATTTTTATTTTTAGTTTTTATTACAGCTTTCTTTTTATTTACTTTTATGTTTTGTAGTTAAATTTCCGTTGGGGTAAAATGTGAAACCTTTAAAATAATTATCTAGGTAAATCTCACTTAATTATAATTTATAAATTATAATTTAACCGGATTAATTAATGGCAGACTTTATTACCGCCTATATGGCTGGTCCTTATGTGACAGATAATTACCGCCTATATAGCTGGTGTAGTTGGACTAAATGGATTACCGCCTATATGGCTGGTTTTAAATGTTTAACATTATTAATTCCTGAGAAAGCAGAACATAAAATAATTTATATTTTATAATAAGTGAGATTCCTAGATAAGAAATATTAAATGTGGATCCTCTAACCCCAACATTTTATTTTTATTCTAGGGAAGTGATGAAACAAAATATTACTAGGTTTAATAATTGATTTAATTATTTATTGGGTAATTCTTTAGTTTGTTTATTGAGTCTTAAGCTTAATGCTTCTTGTTGTCTGATCACCAATAAGATTGATGTGGTAAACTTAAAATGAACTAGACATAGGGATTTTAGGTTTCAACCTTAGATTCAATAGCCCACGATCTTCCTTGAGGATAGACATATACCTGTCGGGCGGGGGTAGCCATAATTGGAACTTAATCTTAATGAATCCAGGTAATTTGGTTGACATAGACATATGGTTCAATTGGGTTATACTGGGTATTTGCGTCTGACCATCGACAGAGGCTTTTGCATATTTTATTGTTCCAGGTTAGCAAACTGATTTATTACACATATGTAGGAGAATCAATTCATCTTTAGAATAATATTGTGTGGAGTCAAGACCCTAGATCTTTGAGTATTTTCTTTTATTTTCCTTAGTATTTTCTTTTGAGTCTGTTTTTATTTTATTTATCAAATCCACATTCAATCAACCAAAAGCAATCAATTCCCTTCTCCCTATAATTAGATACCTGTAAATAAATAGTATCAATAATTAATAACAACAGTAGGAATTAAGTCCTCGTGGGATCGATATTTTTATACTACTTGAACGATACGTGCGCTTGCGTTATACATGTGTGTTTACGCCGGTCAACCGCCTATATGGTCGGTTTTAATATAATTAATTCAAGAAATGATTAATTGATAAAGGGGTAATTTATATTTGAAGTATTAAAAGTGAAACCCCTAGCTCCAGTATTTTCTTTTATTGTTGAAATTTTCTTTACTTTTTAATTTTCTGTTATGTTATTTTGTTTAACTATGCATTTTGTAATTTTAGGTATGTTTTGTAACTAAACATATTATCTAGGGGTGTGATGAATTCCAATATCACTGGTTTATAAAGTTGGTTATTTTATGTCTTGGGTAATATCAAGGTTTATTTATTGAGTCTTAAGCTTAATTTTTTTTGTTAACTGTCGATTAATAAGATTGATTTGGTAAACTTAAAATGAACTTAGAAAAAGGATTTTAGGTTTAGCCTTAGACTCAATAGCTCACGATCTCACCTTGGGGAAATAGACTCTTAGGTAGATTTCCTTACATGATAGGAATATACCTGCATGGCGGGGGTAGCCATAACTGGAACTTAATCTTAATGAATTCAGATAACTTGGTTAACATAGGAATATAGTTAATTGGGTTACACTCGGTGTTTGCATATGACCATCGGAAGAGACTTTTGCATATTTTTGTGTTCCAGGTTAATAAACTGATATATTGTACAAACATGAGATCACCACTTCATCTATAAAAGATATTGGAATGATTCACAACCCTAGATAGTTTTATAATATTTATTTTTCCTTTAATTTAATTTCGCACTGTTTTATTTACTTGTTTTCAGATAAAAATCACCATCCAAACAACAATCAATCTATTAGGTACTTGTAAACATTTAACGTCATAAATTGATAGCTAATGTATTAAGTCCTCGTGGGATCGGTATATTTTATACTACTTGAGGGATACGTGCGCTTGCGTTACGTGTGTGATTTCACCGATCAAGTTTTTAGCGCCGCTGCCGGGGACTTAATTATCTTTCACTCTTAATTTTGGGGTTAGATACATTTACTTGTGTCTAATTTTTTTTTTTACTTATTATTTTTGTTTTCTTGTGTTTCATTTTCTCAGTCACTACATGAGAAGAACCAGAAGCTTTGAAATCCGTCCGCTTGACCTAGAAATTGAAAGAACCATCGGACAGTTAAGGAGGGAAAGGCAAGAAGGCCAAAAAGCACTGATCAATATGGAACCTGAACCTTTGGAAGTTGCACCACCAATTCCTATTCGAGACAGAACTATTCCGGTGGTTGACTGCTTCATTTCATGTATTGTACTTCCTCCCTTACCAGCAAATACATGTGACATCAAAACATGCATTCAGATTATACATCAGTCAGTTCAGTTTGGGGGGAATGCAACTGAAGATCCTAATGCCCACATCAGCAACTTCCTGGAAGTTTGCGGCACATTCAATTACAAACGAGCAGCAGAAAAGCAATGAGACTGCGTGTTTTTCCATATTCCTTGAAAGAAAAAGCTAAGGCTTGGCTACATTCACTACCAGGAGGTTCCATCACAAATTGGAACTTTCTAGCCACCAAATTCCTTGCAAAGTACTTCTCCCAGCCAGAACTGCAAAGTTTAGGAATGACATTACATCCTTTGTACAACATGACTTAAATCCCTCTGCGAAGCTTGGGAAAGATACAAGGATTTTCTCAGAAAATGTCCTCACCATGAGATTGCAAAGTGGCTACAAGTCCAAACCTTCTATAACAGACTTTTTGGATTAATGAGAACCATAATTGATGTTGCTGCTGGAGGAGCTTTAATGTCAAAATGAGAGGATCAGGCCTGGGACTTAATTGAAGAAATGGCCAATAACAATTCTTCGTGGCCAACAGAAAGGAGCATGATTCAATGAATCGCAGTAATTTACGAAGTTGGAGCCAACACAACAATGAATGCCAAGCTGGATCTGATTTGAAAAAATCTAGAAACTCTTAACATGAAGGTTAATGCTAGATCCACAAGTTCACCATATAGAGGAGGACCAGAGGCAGAATCATCCAACCAACATGATGAGACGGTGAATTATGTCAACAATTTCAACCGACAGATGAACAATCCATATTCCAATACCTACAACCCAGGTTGGAAGAATCATCTCAATTTCCCATGAAGCAATAATTTAGGGCAGATGAACAATCCACCACCAGGATTCCAACAGCAAAACAAAGGCCATTAGTATGAAAAAGAACCAGGAATAACAGAAGTGCTGGCTTACTTGAAAAAGCTAGAAGCAAAATATGATTCTTAAGCAGCATCATATGATGCCATGTTTCAATCCCAAACATCATTAATTCAAAGTCAAGCAGCATCTTGGAAAACACTAGAGAATCAAATAGGACAACCGGCCAATGCTCAGAGTTACAGACCGTAAGGTACCATTCCTAGCAACACAGAACCAAATCCAATGACCATGGAGAAGGAGCAATGTCATGCCATCACTTTGAAAAGCGATACTGAAATCAACAAAAATGTTGGTGTCAAGGCAACTGTTGAGGAAGTTCCAAAAGAAAGCAGCGAAACAGATCAACAGATGGAAGAAAAAGAGGTAAAAGCAAATGATCGAGAAAGATTCATGCCACCTCCACCTTTTCCACAACATCTCCAGAAAAATAAACTAGACAAACAGTTTGCTCGATTCCTGGAGATCTTCAAAAAACTGCATATCAACATACCATTTACAGAAGCATTGGAACAAATACCCAGCTATGTCAAATTCATGAAAGACATTCTGTCATGAAAGCAGAGATTGGGAGATTACGAGACAGTAGCATTGATAGAAGAATTTAGTGTAATCATTCAGAGGAAGCTTCCCCCAAAGTTGAAAGATCCTGCCAGTTTCACCATCCCTTGCACTATAAGAGAACATAACTTCGGTAAGGCTTTATGTGATAGTGTAAACTTGATGTCTTTTTCTATTTACAGGAAACTGCAAATTGGAGAAGCAATGCCCACCTCGGTCTATCTACAACTTGCTGATAGATCAATCACATTTCCGAGAGGTGTAGTTGAAGATGTGCTGGTCAAAGTCAACAAACTCATTCTCGCAGCAGACTTTATTATCCTTGACATAGAGGAAGACGAAGACGTGCCCATCATCCTCGGGAGACCATTATTGGCTACATGTCGAACCATTATTGATGTACAAAAAGGTGAACTAACAATGAAGGTACATGACCAATAATTAAAATTCAATGTTTTCAAAGCCATGGAATTCCCAAATGATGAAAAGAATAAGGAATGTTTCAGACTTGATGTGAAAAATAGTACCGTTAAGAACTCTGATGCAATGCAAAGTTCCACTGACAAACTTAAAGCATGTCATCTACCTGTGGAGACTAAAGATAAAGTGTATTGCACACTGAATAAGTTAAATCTTGAACTAAAAGCAACTGAAGAGAGAAGGCTCCACCAACTCAACAAATTGGAGGAATTTCACATACAGCCTTTCGAGAATGCCAAATTATACAAAAAATGCCAAGAAAAGACATGATGAGAAGTTAGTGCGCATACAACTGGAACTGAGACAGCAGGTATTGTTCAGTAAATCAAGGTTGAAATTTTTCCCTGGGAGTTTAAAATCACAATGGTCAGGTCCATTCTTAATCACTCATGTTTTACAAGATAGAACCGTTGAGTTACATGATCCCAATTCTAATGAAACATTCAAGGTTAAAAGTAAGCGTGTCAAGAACTACTGGGGATAATCATTGGAGCGCAAAAAGAAAGTGACATACTTTCAGATCCTGCCTAATATTCGGGCAGTCATGTCTAGCTGACGACATTAAACTTAGCGCTAGCAATGAGGAAACCCATGCAATTTGTGTATATATTCAGATTTGGTGTGTGTTATTTTTGTGTGTTTAATTTTGTAGGTTAAGTCATAGATAGGATGGAAGACGTTCTCGCAAATCTTCACAAGCAATTTCCCTCTCTCCCTCAAAACTCTCTGATGAAAGTCTACAAAGCTCGCTTGGAACGAATGAGATTACTGATGATCAAAGGTATACCTAATGACATTCGATGGATTATTGAAGCACGGGTCCGATTGGCTGGTGAGTCCTTTGACTCTTTTGTGTCATATCTGTCTGGTTTAGTAATAAACACCTATGTTAAGAAAAGAAAAGCTAAAAGACTAGGTGTTTGCTATAAATGTGCACGTATGACATGTAATACTCGTTGTCGTTCTTTATTAATGGTGTTTGATAACCATGCAGATAAAATTAAGTTCATTAGGGATGGCATGAGTAATGAGTCTTTGGATGACATATCATTGACTCTTGAGACGCATCCCAGTGGATATGTGTATCACGCAATTCACATGTTATATACACAATTTCGAAAAGAAATACAACAATTAAGTCTCTGGAATCTGACTTTAAAAGACCCTGTTTACCAATTTATAAGAAAATTGGATGGGAAGCTTGTCTCTGACGCATAGATGTCAATCAAGCCGTTACTTCATGTAAATATTATTATCTCTTTGTATTTATCTAATAATTGTGATTCGTTTTGTGATTTTCTTTTATTTTCTCCGACATGATCCAGACAAGTTTTATTTTCACGATATATTTTACTGTTTAGCTAATAATTGTCATTTGACAGGTACTAGTGCTATTTTTACTCACCATTTTTCAGGTTCTATAAATTCAGCTCATCATTGCAGTCTTGAAGACATCCAGAGTTGAGAAATAAATGAATAAAAAGAAAGCAACTTCAAGAAGATGAGTTGTAAACATCTGTGTGTTTTTCGTTACTAATGTTAATTCTAAACCAGAGTTCGTTAAGGTAATACAGGAATAGGGTGACCGGCGTAAACACAAACGTATAACGCAAGCGCACGTATCGTTCAAGTAGTATAAAAATATCGATCCCACGAGGACTTAATATCTAATCTATTAATTTTATGAAGTCAAATGATTACTAGTATCTAACAGGTTGTTTGATTGATTTGAAATGGTGACGATTCTAAATTTAAAAACAAGTAAATAAAATTGTTCGAAAGTAGGTTTTAAGAAAATTCAATATTAAAAACTATCTAGGGTTGTGATTTCTTCCAATATCATTTTAAAGATGAAGTGGTTATTTTATGTTTGTGTAATAAATCGGTTTAATAACCTGGAACACTAAATTATGCAAAAGCCTCTGTCGATGGTCAGACGCAAACACCCAGTTTAACCCAATTGAACCATATGTCTATGTCAACCAAATTATCTGGATTCATTAAGTTTAAGTTCCAATTATGGCTACCCCCGCCCGACAGGTATATTCCTATCCTGTAAGGAAATCTATTAAAGGGTTATCTATCCTCAAGGAAGATCGTGGGCTATTAAGTCTAAGGCTGAAACCTAAAATTCCTTTGTCAAGTTTATTTTAGATTTACCACATCAATCTTATTAGTGGCCAATTAACAAGACGCATTAAGCTTAAGACTTAATAAGTAAACCTTTAAATTACCCAAACTATAATTTAACCCCTTATAAACCGGTGATATTGGATTTCATCACAACCCCAGATAATTGGCTTAGTTACGACACATATTTACGGGTAGTAGTAAAAAAAACTTAAATAAAAAAAAGACATAAAGTAAAATACTAAAAATTAAATGCTGAAAAGTAAATGCTGAAAAGTAAATGCTGAAATTAAATACTGAAAATTAAATGCTGAAAAGTAAATGCTGAAAAGTAAATTGCTAAAAAGTAAATTGCTGAAAAGTAAATTGCTGAAAAGTAAATGAAGTAAAATTACAATAAAAGAAAATGCTGAGGTAAAAGGATCCACTTTTATTACTTCTATTTTAGATATCTCCCTTAATATAATATATTAACTTTGCATGATAATTACCAACCAGCCATATAGGCGGTATCCAAATTAAGTCAAATTAATAATTAATTACCAACCGACCAATAGGCGGTTCCAGTTTAGTCAGGTTAAAACCAATTTAAATAATTACCAACCGACCAATATGGCGGTATCCTCGTTAAGTCAGGTTTTAACTAGTTTATATATTATATATTAAGGGAGATTAATCTAAATATTAGTATAAAAGTTTTACCTTTTACCCCAGCAAAGGGGAGTTACCTCCTCATTACTGAAAAGTAAAAACTGAAAATTAAATAAAGAAAAGTATTATGCGTAAAAGTAAATTGCGGAAAGTAAAAACTGAAAAGTAAAGAAAAGAAAGTGCGAAAACGAAAATTAATTACTGAAAGCTGTAAATAAACAAACAAGATACAATCTTCTTAGTATTCTTAAGGAATTCCTTAGAAGAAAGTATGAATTTTACAAATGAAATTGCTTTATTTATAGGCAAAATTTTGCCTCCATCAAATCATCCATCAAATCAAATTAATTGCCCACTAATTGCTCCACTAATTGCTCCACCAAATCAATTATTAATTGCTCCACTAATCTCTTATCATGTTTGGTGATGATTTGATTAATTTTATTAATTTATTTTTTTGCTTTGAAAATGATTGAAAGTGACTTTAATAATTACACACTACACACTTCTAGATGGTTCATCAATTTCGGGCATGATATATTCAGAATTCGAAATTATTTTTTCTTTCAAAGTTGTAGATATTTGAGCCTTCTTTAATTTGGAACTTGAATCAGCTCAATCCGATATCTGAGTAAAAAGTTATGCGCAAAATACGACAGATGCGCAAAACTGGAATTTCCAAAACTGCACTTCGTCAAAACGCCCTTTCAAGTTTCCAATCTCCAAAATTAAAATATCAAGTCCAATAATTGCCCTTATTTGACCCATATTTCATCCTAAATGATTTCATTGAGACCAGATATTATTTTATCTGCAAAATAAACTAAAACACATCAAAACATTCATCAAACCCGAGAAACTAAACAAAATATTAAGTTAAAGGGGCGGTTAAAATTAAACTAACATTTTGCTAGTCCTCGAGCAAAACAACAAAATAAAATACAAGAAACAATTAAAATTAAACTAAGCCACTTTCGTAGGGATCACGATTGCATTTAGCATATGCAACAAGCCTTTAAACCCCTAGGTGTCCCTAGTGGACGAGTTATAGTCTCGTGAGGGCTTACAGCAACGATACCCACAAACGTCTTACAAAAGTAAAAAGATAATAAAACTAATGCACACAAAAGCAAAAAGACAAGAGAAAATAGAATAAAGAAGTTAGTGACTAATCAGGTGAAACTTCTACTCCAATTCAATAGTTGTTTTGTTTCATTCTAAATTACAGAATAAGTAAATTCTCCGATTATTTTTACCATTCTTCATATACACAGCCAACAAAATATTAAACAACTCATTTTTGCCCACAATAGTCATAAGTGCAGTTGATAAGAGAGTAATATTTTTGTCCTAAAGTTCTATCAGATTTAACACCTTTTGGTAGCAATGGAATAATTTTTCTCATTTTTCTGATTTTTTCTTTGATTTTTTCTTTTTCTATTTTTATTTATATACAATATTTTCCATCTATGTAGCGAGTATTGGGTCGGTGGCTCCCAAACCAGTTGGCTTTAGGGCACCAGGTGTTAAGACACCCCTACGGACTTAATTACTCAGACTTCAGATATATATATTTTTGCAGCATCTTTGATCCATGTAGCGAGCTTTGGGCCAATGACTCCCAAACTAGTTGGTTTTAGGGCACTAGGTGTCAAAACACCCTTACAGACTTAATAACTCGGATCTCGGACGTTGTTTTTTTTTTTTTTTACTCCATTGCTTTTTGAGATGCTTCCTCCAATTAAACTAGAGCACTGAATATTACAAACTTTTCAATTTTAGCTCATGTCCGTATGTTACCATGTATGTTGATAATATCTGTCAACTGAGCATATGAAGATTCATTTTAGTCAATTTTATGGAGAATTTACAAATTAAATAATTCAAAAGGAAATAAACAAAAATTAACTTGTTTCGAATTAGGTTTGAGATACGTCTCAGGAGTGGAAACTCCTTACTCAGCTATCTCTTACCAATTTCACCTTTTTAGTCAAAATAAAAATACAAAAACACAAAATATTTTTTGTAATTTTTGAAAATTTTTCAATTTTTTTGTATTTTTCGAAGAATTTTGGACTAAAAATAAAACAACACACAACTAAAAACAAGGTATTGATCAATTAATTTCCTCCCCCAAACCTAAATGAGACATTGTCCCCAATGTCTTAAACAGTAGAAGAAGAGTTTAGAAGATAGTACCTGGTTAGCTGAAATTCTACAGGAATTTAAAGGTTAGGATCCAGATTAACCCGACGCCTCCTACCACGATCGTCCCCAAACCAATTTATCTTTGAAATGATAGGGTCAACTTGTGGTTCATAAGCTAAGAGTTGGTCAATTAGATCCGGAGCGGTTCTGGCAGTAAAGAGGAGTTCTTTTAAAGGTTTTGATATGAACCCATTTCTCCAGGCATCATCAAGAAACACACAAAGAAAATCATAAAATCCATCAACGTTAAACAGCCCAATTGGTTTCTGGTGTATGTTCAGGTTCGCCCAAGATAGTACTATAAAAATTTCCTCCAATGTGCCCAAGCCACCTGGCAAAGCAATAAAAGCATCAGCACGGTTAATCATTTCTACCAGTCGTTCAGACATACCTGGCACCATCAGTTCCTCTCCGTTTGATGGTTCAATAAGATTTGCCTCTGCCAAGGGTTTTGGGATGATTCCCAAAACGTGACTACCTCCTTCCTGTACGGCTTTTGAAACGATCCCCATAAGTCCAAGATTGCCTCCGCCATATATTAAGTGCATATTCCTTGCAGCTAAGACTCGACCCAATTCTTGTGCTGCTTCTATGTATTGTGGTTTAGTACCAACACTACTACCGCAAAACACACAAATATTTTCAACTCGTCTTCTTGAAGTGGCTTCCATGTTTTTATGTATTTCTTTCTCAAATCAGGATGCCTTCAAAAGTGCATTGACGAACTGAATTTATAGTACCTGAAAAGGGTGAGTAAAAATAACACAAGTATCTTCCAAAGGACGATTAGTAACAAAATAGTAAAATAGATCGTGATATGGTCAAAAAGGTATGGATCCTGTCGGAGAAAATAAAAGAAAACAACAAAACAAATCAAAATTATTAGGAAAAGACAAAGAGATATAATATGTAGAAGAATTTACAGCTTGATTAACGTCTATGCATCAGGGACAAGTTTCCCATCCAATTTTCTTATAAATTGGCAAACAGGGTCTTTTTGAGTCAGATTCCCAAGACTTAACTGTTGTCTTTCTTTTTGAAATTGTGTATGTAATCTGCGAAAGGCTATGTGAACATATCCACTGGGATGCGTCTCAAGAGTCGAAGATATATCATCTAAAGACTCCTTACTCAAGCCATCCCTAATGAATTTAATTTTGTCTTCGCGATTATCAGACACCATTCATAAAGAACGACAACTAGTATTGCAATTCCAACGTGCACATTTGTAACAAACACCCATTTGCTTAGCTCTTCGTTTCTTTGAATATGTGCTTCTTCCAAAACCAGGCAGATGTGAAATAAAAGAGTCTGAAGACTCACCTGCCAATCAAACTCGTGCTTCAATTACCCAACGAATGTCATTGGGAACACCATGGATCGTCAGTAACCTCATCCGTTCCAAGCGAGCTTTGTAAACTTTCATTAGAGATTTTTGAGGGAGAGAAGGAAATTGCTTATGAAGATTTGCGAGAGCTTCTTCCATCTTGAAATGACTTAATCTGCAAAAACTAAACATACCAAATTAAATCACACCAAATCAAAATATATACAAAAATTTCATGGGTTGCCTCCTTGCGAGCGCTAAGTTTAATGTCGTCAGCCAGACATGGCTTCTCGAACGTTAACTGGATCTGAAAGTGTAACACTTTCTTTTTGTCGCTCAAATGATTCTCCCCAGTAGTGCTTGACACGCTTGTTTTTAACCTTGAAAGTTTTGTTAGCGTCAGGATCATGTATCTCAACGGCTCTATTTGGTAAAACCTTGGTGATCACAAATGGACCTGACCACCGTGATTTCGGCTTCCATGGGAAGAATTTCACCCTTGATTTGTTTAACAGTACCTTCTGCCCTGGTTCCAGTTGTATGCGCACTAACTTCTCATCATGTCTCTTCTTGCCCTTTTCTTTGTACAATTTGGCATCCTCAAAAGGCTGATTGTGAAATTCCTCCAATTCGTTGAGCTGGTGGAACTTTTTCTCTTATGTTACTTGTAGTGCAAGAATTGGCTCCTTCAGTACAAAAGATGCTTTATCTTTAGGCTCCATAGGCAATTGACATGTTTTAAGTTTGTCAGTAGAACTTTGTCTTTCATCAGAGTTCTGAACGGTACTATGTATCACATCAAGTCTGAAACATTCCTCCTTCTTTTCATCATCTGGGAAATTCATGGCCTTGAAAACATTGAATGTTACTTCTTGGTTTTGTACCCTCATGGTTAATTCTCTTTTTTGTACATCAATAATGGTTCGACCTGTAGCCAAGAATGGTCTCCCAAGGATGATTGGCACGTCTGCGTCTTCCTCCATAACAAGGACAATAAAATCTGCTGGGAAAATGAATTTGTCAACCTTGACCAGCACATCTTCAACTACACCTCTCGGAAATACGAGCGTTCTATCTGCAAGTTGTAGTGAGACTGAAGTGGGCATTGTTTCTCTAATCTGCAGTTTCCTGAAAATAGAAAAAGGCATCAAGTTAACACTAGCACCTAAATCACATAAAGCCTTACCAAAGTTATGTTCTCCTCTGACGCAAGGAACAGTGAAACTGCCAGGATCTTTCAACTTCGGGGGAAGTTTCCTCTGAATGATAGCACTGCATTCTTCTGATAATGCTACTGTCTCGTAATCTCCCAATCTCCGCTTTCGTGAAAGAATATCTTTCATGAATTTGGCATAGGTGGGCATTTGTTCCAACGCTTCTACAAATGGAATGTTGATATGCAGCTTTTTGAAGATTTCCAGGAACCGAGAAAACTGCTTGTCCAATTTGTTCTTCTGAAGACGTTGAGGAAAAGGTAGAGGTGGAGTGATCTGTTCTTTTTCCTTTGCTTCTTTTTCCTCCATCTGTTGCTTTGTTTCTTTTGGAACTTCCTCAGCAGTTGTTTTGGCTCCAACATCTTTGTTGATTTCAGTACCGCTTTTTAACATGATGGCATGACATTGTTCCTTCCCTATGTTTCTTGGATTTGGCTCAGTGTTGCTAGGAAGGGTACCTGGCGGTCTGTAACTCTGAGCATTTGCCAGTTGTCCCATTTAATTCTCCAGTGCTTTAATAGAAGCAGATTGACTTTGAATTAATGCTGATTGGGATTGAAACATAGCATCATATCTTGCTGCTTGAGAGTCGTGTTTTGCTTCTAACTTTTTCAAGTGGGTCAACACTTCTATTATTCCTGGTTCATTTGCCTGCTCCTGGCTTTTGTTATGTTGTTGGAATTCAGGTGGTGGATAGTTTTGCTGTTGGCCTGAATTGTTGCTCCATGAAAAATTAGGATGATTCCTCCACCCTGGGTTGTAGGTGTTGGAATATGGATTGTTCCCCTGTCTGTTGAAATTGTTGACAAAATTCACTATCTCTTCCTGCTGAACTGGTTCTGGTGCTCCTTTATATGATGAACTTGTGGTTCCAGCGATGTTCACAACTTGCGTGCTAAGTGTTTCTAGACATTTGCATATCTGATCCAGCCTAGTATTCACTGCTGTGTTTTCTCCAACTTCATAAATTCCTGCAATTCTTTGGATCATGCTCCTTTCTGTTGGCCACAAGGAATTGTTGTTGGCCATTTCTTCGATTAGGTCCCAGGCTTGATCTTCTCCTTTTGCCATCAAGGCTCCTCCAGCAGCAGCATCGATTGTGGTTCTCATTATTCCAGAAAGCCTATTATAGAATGTTTGGACTTGAAGCTATTTTGGAATCTCATGGTGAGGACATTTCCGGAGCAAATCTTTGTACCTTTCCCAAGCTTCGCAGAGGGATTCTGAATCTTGTTGTACAAAGGATGTGATGTCATTCCTCAACTTTGCAGTTCTGGCCGGTGGAAAGTATTTTGCAAGGAATTTGGTGGCTAGAGTGTTCCAAGTTGTGATGGAACCTGCTGGTAGTGAATGTAGCCAAGCTTTAGCTCTGTCCTTCAAGGAGTATGGGAAAACTCGCAGTCTCATTGCTTCTTCTGATGCTCTGTTGTAGTTGAAAGAACCGCAAACTTCCAGGAAGTTACTGATGTGGGCATTAGGATCTTCAGTTGCATTCCCCCCGAACTGAACTGACTGCTGAATCATATGAATGCACGTTTTGATGTCACACGCATTTGCTGGTAAGGGAGGTAGTACAATACAGGAAATGAGTCTGTCAACCACCGGAATGGTTCTGTCTCGAATGGGAATTGGTGGTGCAACCTCCAACGGTTCAGGTTCCATGTTGACTAAAGCTTATTGGCCTTCTCGCCTTTCCCTTCTCAACTGTCTGATGGTTCTTTCAATTCTGGGTCAAGCGATCGGAGTTCAAAGCTTCTGGTTCGTCTCATGTAGTTTCTGAGAAACTGAAACACAAGAAAACAAAAAAAATAAGTAAAAAGAAATTAGATACAAGTAACGTATCTAACCCCTAAATTAATAGTGAAAGATAAATAAGTCCCCGGCAACGGCGCCAAAAACTTAATCGGCGTAAACACACATGTATAACGCAAACGCACGTATCGTTCAAGTAGTATAAAAATATCGATCCCACGAGGACTTAATATCTAATCTATTAATTTTATGAAGTCAAATGATTACTAGTATCTAACAGGTTGTTTGATTGATTTGAAATGGTGATGATTCTAAATTTAAAAACAAGTAAATAAAAATGTTCGAAAGTAGGTTTTAAGAGAATTCAATATTAAAAACTATCTAGGGTTGTGATTTCTTCCAATATCATTTTAAAGATGAAGTGGTTATTTTATGTTTGTGTAATAAATCGGTTTACTAACCTGGAACACTAAATTATGCAAAAGCCTCTGTCGATGGTCAGACGCAAATACCCAGTTTAACCCAATTAATCCATATGTCTTTGTCAACCAAATTATCTGGATTCATTAAGTTTAAGTTCCAATTATGGCTACCCCCGCCCGACAGGTATATTCTTATCCTGTAAGGAAATCTATTAAAGGGTTATCTATCCTCAAGGAAGATCGTGGGCTATTAAGTCTAAGGCTGAAACCTAAAATTCCTTTGTCAAGTTTATTTTAGATTTACCACATCAATCTTATTAGTGGCCAATTAACAAGACGCATTAAGCTTAAGACTTAATAAGTAAACCTTTAAAAACCAAACTATAATTTAACCCCTTATAAACCGGTGATATTGGATTTCATCACAACCCCAGATAATTGGCTTAGTTACGACACATATTTACGGGTAGTAAAAAAAACTTAAATAAAATAAAAGACTTAAAGTAAAATACTAAAAATTAAATGCTGAAAAGTAAATGCTGAAAGTAAATGCTGAAATTAATAACTGAAAATTAAATGCTGAAAAGTAAATGCTGAAAGTAAATTGCTAAAAAGTAAATTGCTGAAAAGTAAATTGCTGAAAAGTAAATAAAGTAAAATTACAATAAAAGAAAATGCTGAGGTAAAAGGATCCACTTTTATTACTTCTATTTTAGATATCTCCCTTAATATAATATATTAACTTTGCATGATAATTACTAACCAGCCATAGAGGCGGTATCCAAATTAAGTCAAATTAATAATTAATTACCAACCGACCAATCAGGCGGTATCCAGTTTAGTCAGGTTAAAACCAATTTAAATAATTACCAACCGACCAATATGGCGGTATCCTCGTTAAGTCGGTGTAGGCATTGCATTTTTGCATATCAGCCCGATGATGAGTCTCGTATGGAGACACTACCTCTTTAGTTGTGAAAGCCGCGGGAAACGGACGTTGGAAGGGTAAAGTTGGAAATTAGCATTTTGTCAGAGTTAACTCGCGTGTTTCGCTTCGGGTTCGCTTGTTGGACCTCTGTTTTAAAACACACCAAGCCCATTAAAACATATCTCACAAATTAAATAATTAAAATATTTAAAACACATCTCACAAATTAAATAATTAAAACCAATTAAAATTAAACTTAAATTAAATTAAATCACATTCACCAATTAAATTGAACTTGAAATTAAATTAAATTAAATTCCTAATTTAAATAAAACGCATTCCTAAATTAAATTAAATCACCTTCCTAAATTAAATAAATCATATCCTTAACTAAAAAGAAAAAATCAAATCACTTCCCTTAATTAAAAGATTTTCCCTATCTCATTTTAATTAAAAGATATCCCCAATTAACACACAAATCCTTCTCCTACCCAAACAAGGTAAAACCCTCTCCCTTGACCTATAAAAAGAACCATTAACCCATCTTTCTAAACCGGGGGACTGGCTGGCTCATTATCACAAAATCAACCCTAATATTCAAAAACCCTCACACTCACAAACCCTCTCATCACACGCCCAGCCTCCACAAATTCACGCCCCAAGCGCATCACCTAGCCTCCATGCCTTCACGCCACTAACGCATAGCCCTCCCACAAAACACTCGTCCATTGCCTTCATCAAACCCATCACGCCACCTGTTGCTCCCCTTCATCTTTCACGCAACATAACTGCTTTCAGAAAAACGCAAATAGCCCACACTGCCTTCACGTCAACAAACCCTTTGCCCCATGTGAGCAGCCCCCACTGAGCACACACTCACGTTGCACCTTCAAACAAACGCACCACAAGCCCTTCAACGCCAATTAACCCTCATCAGCCCTCAATTCACCCACGCAGCCTACACACACATTAAGCCCTCAATCCACGCGTCGACCCCCTGACCTACATACACCACTCACGTAACCAAGCCCACTCAACACCTCACCCTTTGATTCACTGACACTCACGGCCTTCAACGCACAAAGCAACTCCACTCACGTTAACTGCCCTCCCTAGCCAACTCTCTCGCCACTGCCAACCTTCACGCTCAATCCACGCCCACAGCGCACACTCAACTTCACTCAGCCCACACTCCACACACTGCCATAAGCCACCTGCCCCTTGCACACACGCTCACGCACCTAGCCCTCATCAGCCCATCACGCCTAGTTTCACGCACACACTCAACACAGCCTCACGCACACACTCAACGCAGCCTCACACCACACAGCCCTTACTGCCTTCAACATAAGTCCCTCACATATTGCACCTAGTTCAGCCGTATAAACCACCAAAAACCAGCCCAGCTCAGCCGTATAAAATACCCCAAAACAGTCCCCGAATTAACCGAACTGCACCCCGAAAACTGTCGCAAACTGTCCAGCAAAACTCCCCCCAAACAGTCCCTAAAACCGACACCAAAACAGTCCCCAAAACGACCAAAACAGTGACCAGAAAATACAACAAAAACAGCAGCGAAACGGAGTAAAAAATAGCAGCCCGAACAGCTAAACAGCGAGGAAAGACGTTGAGTTGGTGAACCAAAAGAGTAGCGGATCATTCACCCTTCCAACGGACGTGTAACGCCCTTTCGTGAGACAACAAAAGAGGTTAGACCTGAGGGCACCTTCTTACTTATCATCTTTTATTTATTTTGTGTATTTAAAAAATATTATCGCATGAGAGTCGTTTGAGGCATGATGTGATTGTTGGATGAGCGGGATGTGTATTCCCTTTTGTGGTATATCGGATGGAAACCCGGACGTAAATTCCATAGCCGATTCCGAATGGACGGTAGTATGGTTTGCACTCGGGATACAATGCCACGTACTACTTAAGATATACATATCTCGTCTCATCCAAATTTGTATTTGAGCATGTTATAGTCTTTAGGTTATTTGTTTATTATTTAAAGCATGGTTTAATTTAGTTTGTTATTTATTTGTTAAAGCATATTTAGGTTGTTCATGCATGATGTGTTAGGATAATGATTTTTACATGTTGATTTAATGGTTTAATATGCTTGTGTTACATTGCGTGGAGTTATTTGGATGAAAGCATGTTAGATCTAAGTACCCTTGAGCATGAATGTTGAATAGATTCGGTTAGTTTATTGCACAAATTATACCATCACAAGTGACATAAGTAAGGGACCATTCCGAACCCTACGGTTTGAGGTCTTCCCTTGCGAGGGGTGAGTGCGGCCTTAAATCTTTGTCCCGGTTCACACCGGGTGGCGACTCCATGTTATTTCGTACTCCCAACTAGGCCGCGAGCCTAGAACAGCGTCGTCAGGTTCTGTTGTCTACAGTCTGGCGACTCCACTGGGGATATTTTGAATCGGCCCCGAAATCATGTCTTGTGATGTTTATGCTTTGTGCTTCAGTTAATCGTTTCTATGGTAGGTTGAAAGGGGTTAATCAAAGGCTTTGTTGGAGCTAGGTGATGGTTAGGTGTCTTCCTTCACTCACTACCTTTTTCATAAGGAAAAGCTGTGAAAACACCGAGATAATCATTACTTGTAGCTCGTTGTGACAGGCTAGTTTGGAGGACTCGTTGTTTATTCCTGACACCAAGCGATAAGAGCCTAAGGGGCTTGGGTACTTAAGAGAGCCCCGCTCCACCCTCCCTCTGGGGAATCTACAACGAGAAATCCATTCGACAGTCCGTCACACACCATAACTCATTGGCACGTACCGTAAGGTATAAAAAAGGTGCACTCACTTGGTCGCTTGAACCCTTGAGTGGGGAGTCCTAGTTGTGGGTAATCCTTCGTCAAACGAGAGTCTTTGTCCACACTCCCGTAAACCCACATTTGAACCATAGTTGTATGACCTATTGGGGCCACCCTTTATGCTTTTGATAACCTCATGCATATTATGTCTCATACATCCCATGCATCTCATGCATACATGCATCATGTTAACCCTCGCGTCTTAAAAGCCATCATAGATACCCGCTGGGTTAGGAAAAAGAAGACTTGTCAAAGAAGAGTTTAGCAAACATGGATATTGGAGAAAAGGAAATCGAGAAACAGAGAGATTTACGGCAGAGATAGAAAGACCATTGGGGGGCCTTCAAAAAAAAAGAAAGGAAAAAAAAAAAGAAAAAAAAAAGAAAAAAATTGTTCTTTGTTTTTAGTCTTTGATAGTTAGACATAAGTCTAATGATGAAATCGTTTGCTTTAGGATGAAATCTTAGAAACGATAAACCCTTTATGTGCTTTTATCTGATACTTTGAATGATTGATCTATGTTAGACTCGTAAGCACTTCACTATAGGTTCTTAGCGGTGAAAACCTGAGTAGTTGGCAAGGTGACTAGTTGAAGAAATTGTAGGTCGGTGAATGACCGTTTGCTTAGATGTCTATCTTGATTCGCTTATGTTATGATGTGTGGTATGGTTGAAAATGAAAGAAAAGTCTCCAAAGAAAAGAATTGAACCGCCTATAACCGATAAGCGTGAAGCTACCCATGGGCGAGTATTAGGACCACCATGAGGAGAAATGCTACCTTAAAGGGTAGGTGTGTTGAAAAAAAAAAAGAAAAAAAAAAGAAAAAAAGAAAAAAAAAAGAAAAAAAAAAGAAAAAAAGAAAAAGAAAAGAAAAAAAAAAGAGAAGTTCAAAACGAAAGAAAAAAGAGAGAGACAAAAGAGAAAGAAAACCATACGACATTGAGCACAGAAAAGCAACTGCAAGCATAATTGAGACATCTAGGTTGGTTTGACCCATCGATCCCAGTTTTTTGACGAAATCATTGAGTTGGCTTACCTGGGGATGAATCTGCAAAGGAACTTTTGCACACACACACTTTGAGTCTAGCTTAGATCATTTATTCAAAGACTTGGATTTGAGTTGCATTGAATGTTTTGAAGGTTCTCTGGTTTCATTACTGGGCATTCTTTGAGGACGATAATATGTATAATAATTGGGACTATTTCGTAGCATGTAATATAACATGATGATATGGAAGGCCCCACCATGTGGTTCATCTTGACCAAGTGTAAGCAGCGGAAAGCAGAAAGCTAAATCAAAGACTGGGGGCGACCAGTCTACCACATCGCGAATCAAGGATGTAACAAGATATTGAGTCATGAGACTAGAGAGAAGGCCGAGCAATCACCTGGAGAACTGGCGGAAGACCTGACCCAACGAAATAGGAAATTCATTCATGCATGCATGCATACACGTAACATATTTGCATTCTTTTTGTGTTTGTTTCGTTTTGTATTCACAGGTTTCAAAGAAGAAAAAGAGAAAGCGGCAAAGACAAGCCAACCAGAATCAGCAACATATGAGTAATAGTTTTGGGGATGAGACCCAGGGTTGAGGCCCATATCAGTATCAGTTTTAGGGCAAGGCCCACGTGAGTATCAGTCTGGGGGCGAGGCCCATATCAGTGTCTGTATGGGGGCGAGGCCCACATTAGTTTCAGTTTGGGGTCGAGGCCCATATCAGTATTCGTTTGGGGATGAGTCTCGGGGTTGAGGCCCACATCAGTTTCAGTTTGGGGTCGAGGCCTGTATCAGTATTCGTTTGGGGATGAGTCCCGGGGTTGAGGCCCACATCAGTATCAGTTTTGGGGCAAGGCCCACATCAGTTTCAGTCTGGGGGCGAGGCCCACATCAGTATCAGTTTGGGGTGAGGCCCACATCAGTATCAACTTAGGGTCGAGGCCCACCTTATCAGTAGTTTGGGGAATGAATCCCAGGGTCGAGGCCCACATCGTCAGAGTTTCGGGAATAAATCCCAGGGGAATGAATCCCACATCGCTAGAGTTTTGGAATGAATCCGGGAATGGATCCCGGGATCGAGGCCCACCTTGTCAGCAGTTTCGGGAATGAGTCCCAGGGTCGAGGCCCACATCAGACATCAGCATCAGTCTGGGGCGAGGTCCATATTAGCATCAGTATCAATCTTGCCGGGTATGGCACTCTGGGGGCGAGGCCCACATCATTATCGGTATCAGTGTTGCCGGGTATGGCACTCTGGGGGCGAGGTCCATATTAGCATCAGTATCAATCTTGCCGGGTATGTCACTCTGGGGGCGAGGCCTACATCATTATCGGTATCAGTGTTGCCGGGTATGGCACTCTGGGGGCGAGGCCCACATCATTATCATCATCAGTTTTGCCGGGTATGGCACTCCGGGTATGGAGACATCAGATCAGTTTTGCCAGGTACGGCACTCCGGGTATGGAGATATCAGATCAGTTTTGCCAGGTACGGCACTCCAGTATGGAGATATCAGATCAGCCAGGTACGACACTCCGAGTATGAAGACATCAGATCAGTTCTGCCAGATATAGCATTCTGGGGGCGAGGCCCGCATTACATAAGATCAGTTTCTGCCGGGTATGGCATTCTGGGGGCGAGGCCCACATTAGCATCAGTATCAGCATTGCCGGGTATGGCATTCTGGGGGCGAGGCCCACATTGGTTCAGTACCAGTTTGCCTGGTATGGCATTCTGGGGACGAGGCCCACATTACATAAGATCAGTTTCTACCGGGTATGGCATTCTGGGGGCGAGGCCCACATAGCATCAGATCAGTTTTTGCCGGGCATGGCATTCTGGGGGCGAGGCCCCCATCACATCAGATCAGTTCTGCCGAGAATGGCACTCCGAGAATGGAGATATAGTCCGGGAATGGACAGCTCGAGAATGAGCACGCCGAGAATGGCACTCCGAGAATGGAGATTTAGTCCGAGAATGGACAGTCCGGGAATGGACAGCTCGGGAATGAGCACGCTCGGGAATGAGCACGCCGAGAATGGCACTCCAGGAATGGAGATTTAGTCCGGGAATGGACAGTCCGGGAATGGACAGCTCGGGAATGAGCACGCTCGGGAATGAGCACGCCGGGAATGGCACTCCGGGAATGGAGATTTAGTCCGGGAATGGACAGTCCGGAATGGACAGCTCGGGAATGAGCACGCTCGGGAATGAGCACGCCGGGAATGGCACTCGGGAATGGAGATTTAGTCCGGGAATGGACAGCTCGGGAATGAGCACGCCGGGAATGGCACTCCGAGAATGGAGATTTAGTCCGGGAATGGACAGCTCGGGAATAAGCACGCGGGAATGGCACACGAGAATGGCACTCCGGGAATGGAGATCGGTTCGGGAATGGACCACAACGGTGACAGTTCGGGAATGACTTCATCAATCATATCACAACAACACTCCGGGAATGGAGATCGGTTCGGGAAGGACCACAACGGTGACAGTTCGGGAATGGACTTCATCACATCACACCGAGAATGGCACTCCGGGAATGGAGATCGGTTCGGGAATGGACCACAACGGTGACAGTTCGGGAATGGACTTCATCACATCATATCACAACAACACTCTCGGAATGGAGATCGGTTCGGGAATGGACCACAACGGTGACAGTTCGGGAATGGACTTCATCACATCACATCACAACAACACTCCGGGGATGGAGATCGGTTCGGGAATGGACCACAACGGTGACAGTTCGGGAATGGACTTCATCACATCATATCACAACAACACTCCAGGAATGGAGATCGGTTCGGGAATGGACCACAACGGTGACAGTTCGGGAATGGACTTCATCACACTACATCACAGCTACACTCCGGGAATGGAGATCGGTTCGGGAATGGACCACAACGGTGACAGTTTGGGAATGGACTTCATCACATCATATCACAACAACACTCCAGGAATGGAGATCGGTTCTGGAATGGACCACAACGGTGACAGTTCGGGAATGGACCTCATCACACTACATCACAGCTACACTCCGGGAATGGAGATCGGTTCGGGAATGGACCACAACGGTGATAGTTCGGGAATGGACTCCACCACACCACACAGCACATCATCGGTTCGGGAATGGACCAGGGGTCGAAGCACCTCAACATCAACTCAAATCAACACGGCAAGTCAAGTGGCAGCTGGCGAGCCAGGTAAGTAAAAATGCATTGCACGTACTATGATAGAATTGTCATTGTCACACACTGCACAAGTCCCATCAAAGTGGGGGCGACTGTAGGCATTGTATTTTTGCATATCAGCCCGATGATGAGTCTCGTATGGAGACACTACCTCTTTAGTTGTGAAAGCCGCGGGAAACGGACGTTGGAAGGGTAAAGTTGGAAATTAGCATTTTGTCAGAGTTAACTCGCGTGTTTCGCTTCGGGTTCGCTTGTTGGACCTCTGTTTTAAAACACACCAAGCCCATTAAAACATATC
This sequence comes from Zanthoxylum bungeanum, assembly GCA_019454045.1. NCBI lineage: Eukaryota > Viridiplantae > Streptophyta > Magnoliopsida > Sapindales > Rutaceae > Zanthoxylum > Zanthoxylum bungeanum. The sequence goes on along the minus strand of SKCR01030641.1, from coordinate 651,351 downwards.
TCACAAATTAAATAATTAAAATATTTAAAACACATCTCACAAATTAAATAATTAAAACCAATTAAAATTAAACTTAAATTAAATTAAATCACATTCACCAATTAAATTGAACTTGAAATTAAATTAAATTAAATTCCTAATTTAAATAAAACGCATTCCTAAATTAAATTAAATCACCTTCCTAAATTAAATAAATCATATCCTTAACTAAAAAGAAAAAATCAAATCACTTCCCTTAATTAAAAGATTTTCCCTATCTCATTTTAATTAAAAGATATCCCCAATTAACACACAAATCCTTCTCCTACCCAAACAAGGTAAAACCCTCTCCCTTGACCTATAAAAAGAACCATTAACCCATCTTTCTAAACCGGGGGACTGGCTGGCTCATTATCACAAAATCAACCCTAATATTCCAAACCCTTTCACTCACAAACCCTCTCATCACACGCCCAGCCTCCACAAATTCACGCCCCAAGCGCATCACCTAGCCTCCATGCCTTCACGCCACTAACGCATAGCCCTCCCACAAAACACTCGTCCATTGCCTTCATCAAACCCATCACGCCACCTGTTGCTCCCCTTCATCTTTCACGCAACATAACTGCTTTCAGAAAAACGCAAATAGCCCACACTGCCTTCACGTCAACAAACCCTTTGCCCCATGTGAGCAGCCCCCACTGAGCACACACTCACGTTGCACCTTCAAACAAACGCACCACAAGCCCTTCAACGCCAATTAACCCTCATCAGCCCTCAATTCACCCACGCAGCCTACACACACATTAAGCCCTCAATCCACGCGTCGACCCCCTGACCTACATACACCACTCACGTAACCAAGCCCACTCAACACCTCACCCTTGATTCACTGACACTCACGGCCTTCAACGCACAAAGCACTCCACTCACGTTAACTGCCCCTCCCCTAGCCACTCTCTCGCCACCTGCCAACCTTCACGCTCAATCCACGCCCACAGCGCACACTCAACTTCACTCAGCCCACACTCCACACACTGCCATAAGCCCCTGCCCCTTGCACACACGCTCACGCACCTAGCCCTCATCAGCCCATCACGCCTAGTTTCACGCACACACTCAACACAGCCTCACGCACACACTCAACGCAGCCTCACACCACACAGCCCTTACTGCCTTCAACATAACTCCCTCACATATTGCACCTAGTTCAGCCGTATAAACACCCAAAAACCAGCCCAGCTCAGCCGTATAAAATACCCCAAAACAGTCCCCGAATTAACCGAACTGCACCCCGAAAACTGTCGCAAACTGTCCAGCAAAACTCCCCCCAAACAGTCCCTAAAACCGACACCAAAACAGTCCCCAAAACGACCAAAACAGTGACCAGAAAATACAACAAAAACAGCAGCGAAACGGAGTAAAAAACAGCAGCCCGAACAGCTAAACAGCGAGGAAAGACGTTGAGTTGGTGAACCAAAAGAGTAGCGGATCATTCACCCTTCCAACGAACGTGTAACGCCCTTTCGTGAGACAACAAAAGAGGTTAGACCTGAGGGCACCTTCTTACTTATCATCTTTTATTTATTTTGTGTATTTAAAAAATATTATCGCATGAGAGTCGTTTGAGGCATGATGTGATTGTTGGATGAGCGGGATGTGTATTCCCTTTTGTGGTATATCGGATGGAAACCCGGACGTAAATTCCATAGCCGATTCCGAATGGACGGTAGTATGGTTTGCACTCGGGATACAATGCCACGTACTACTTAAGATATACATATCTCGTCTCATCCAAATTTGTATTTGAGCATGTTATAGTCTTTAGGTTATTTGTTTATTATTTAAAGCATGGTTTAATTTAGTTTGTTATTTATTTGTTAAAGCATATTTAGGTTGTTCATGCATGATGTGTTAGGATAATGATTTTTACATGTTGATTTAATGGTTTAATATGCTTGTGTTACATTGCGTGGAGTTATTTGGATGAAAGCATGTTAGATCTAAGTACCCTTGAGCATGAATGTTGAATAGATTCGGTTAGTTTATTGCACAAATTATACCATCACAAGTGACATAAGTAAGGGACCATTCCGAACCCTACGGTTTGAGGTCTTCCCTTGCGAGGGGTGAGTGCGGCCTTAAATCTTTGTCCCGGTTCACACCGGGTGGCGACTCCATGTTATTTCGTACTCCCAACTAGGCCGCGAGCCTAGAACAGCGTCGTCAAGTTCTGTTTCTACAGTCGGGTTTTAACTAGTTTATATATTATAATTAAAGGAGATTAATCTAAATATTAGTAATAAAAGTTTTACCTTTTACCCCAGCAAAGGGGAGTTACCTCCTCATTACTGAAAAGTAAAAACTGAAAATTAAATAAAGGAAAGTACTGTGCGTAAAAGTAAATTGCGGAAAGTAAAAACTGAAAAGTAAAGAAAAGAAAGTGCGAATACCCAGAAGCGTTGGAACAAATACCTAGCTATGTCAAATTCATGAAAGACATTCTGTCATGAAAGCAGAGATTGGGAGATTACGAGACAGTAGCATTGATAGAAGAATGTAGTGTAATCATTCAGAGGAAGCTTCCCCCAAAGTTGAAAGATCCTGCCAGTTTCACCATCCCTTGCACCATAAGAGAACATTACTTCGGTAAGGCTTTATGTGATTTAGGTGATAGTGTAAACTTGATGTCTTTTTCTATTTACAGGAAACTGCAAATTGGAGAAGCAATGCCCACCTCGGTCTATCTACAACTTGCTGATAGATCACTCACATTTCCGAGAGGTGTAGTTGAAGATGTGCTGGTCAAAGTCAACAAACTCATTCTCGCAACAGACTTTATTATCCTTGACATAGAGGAAGACGAAGACGTGCCCATCATCCTCGGGAGACCATTATTGGCTACATGTCGAAACATTATTGATGTACAAAAAGGTGAACTAACAATGAAGGTACATGACCAATAATTAAAATTCAATGTTTTCAAAGCCATGGAATTCCCAAATGATGAAAAGAATAAGGAATGTTTCAGACTTGATGTGAAAAATAGTACCGTTCAGAACTCTGATGCAATGCAAAGTTCCACTGACAAACTTAAAGCATGTCATCTACCTGTGGAGACTAAAGATAAAGTGTATTGCACACTGAATAAGTTAAATCTTGAACTAAAAGCAACTGAGAAGAGAGAAGGCTCCACCAACTCAACAAATTGGAGGAATTTCACATACAGCCTTTCGAGAATGCCAAATTATACAAAAAATGCCAAGAAAAGACATGATGAGAAGTTAGTGCGCATACAACTGGAACTGAGACAGCAGGTATTGTTCAGTAAATCAAGGTTGAAATTTTTCCTGGGAGTTTAAAATCACAATGGTCAGGTCCATTCTTAATCACTCATGTTTTACAAGATAGAACCGTTGAGTTACATGATCCCAATTCTAATGAAACATTCAAGGTTAAAGTAAGCGTGTCAAGAACTACTGGGGATAATCATTGGAGCGCAAAAAGAAAGTGACATACTTTCAGATCCTGCCTAATATTCGGGCAGTCATGTCTAGCTGACGACATTAAACTTAGCGCTAGCAATGAGGAAACCCATGCAATTTGTGTATATATTCAGATTTGGTGTGTGTTATTTTTGTGTGTTTAATTTTGTAGGTTAAGTCATAGATAGGATGGAAGACGTTCTCGCAAATCTTCACAAGCAATTTCCCTCTCTCCCTCAAAACTCTCTGATGAAAGTCTACAAAGCTCGCTTGGAACGAATGAGATTACTGATGATCAAAGGTATACCTAATGACATTCGATGGATTATTGAAGCACGGGTCCGATTGGCTGGTGAGTCCTTTGACTCTTTTGTGTCATATCTATCTGGTTTAGTAATAAACACCTATGTTAAGAAAAGAAAAGCTAAAAGACTAGGTGTTTGCTATAAATGTGCACGTATGACATGTAATACTCGTTGTCGTTCTTTATTAATGGTGTCTGATAACCATGTAGATAAAATTAAGTTCATTAGGGATGGCATGAGTAATGAGTCTTTGGATGACATATCATTGAATCTTGAGATGCATCCCAGTGGATATGTGTATCACGCAATTCACATGTTATATACACAATTTCGAAAAGAAATACAACAATTAAGTCTCTGGAATCTGACTTTAAAAGACCCTGTTTACCAATTTATAAGAAAATTGGATGGGAAGCTTGTCTCTGACGCATAGATGTCAATCAAGCCGTTACTCATGTAAATATTATTATCTCTTTGTATTTATCTAATAATTGTGATTCGTTTTGTGATTTTCTTTTATTTTCTCCGACATGATCCAGCCAAGTTTTATTTTCACGATATATTTTATTGTTTAGCTAATAATTGTCATTTGACAGGTACTAGTGCTATTTTTACTCACCATTTTTCAGGTTCTATAAATTCAGCTCATCATTGCAGTCTTGAAGACATCCAGAGTTGAGAAATAAATGAATAAAAAGAAAGCAACTTCAAGAAGATGAGTTGTAAACATCTGTGTGTTTTTCGTTACTAATGTTAATTCTAAACCAGAGTTCGTTGAGGTAATACAGGAATAGGGTGACCGGCGTAAACACACACGTATAACGCAAGCGCACGTATCGTTCAAGTAGTATAAAAATATCGATCCCACGAGGACTTAATATGTAATCTATTAATTTTATGAAGTCAAATGATTACTAGTATCTAACAGGTTGTTTGATTGATTTGAATTGGTGACGATTGTAAATTTAAAAACAAGTAAATAAAATTGTTCGAAAGTAGGTTTTAAGAAAATTCAATATTAAAAACTATCTAGGGTTGTGATTTCTTCCAATATCATTTTAAAGATGAAGTGGTTATTTTATGTTTGTGTAATAAATCGGTTTACTAACCTGGAACACTAAATTATGCAAAAGCCTCTGTCGATGGTCAGACGCAAATACCCAGTTTAACCCAATTGAACCATATGTCTATGTCAACAAAATTATCTGGATTCATTAAGTTTAAGTTCCAATTATGGCTACCCCCGCCCGATAGGTATATTCCTATCCTGTAAGGAAATCTATTAAAGGGTTATCTATCCTCAAGGAAGATCGTGGGCTATTAAGTCTAAGGCTGAAACCTAAAATTCCTTTGTCAAGTTTATTTTAGATTTACCACATCAATCTTATTAGTGGCCAATTAACAAGACGCATTAAGCTTAAGACTTAATAAGTAAACCTTTAAATTACCCAAACTATAATTTAACCCCTTATAAACCGGTGATATTGGATTTCATCACAACCCCAGATAATTGGCTTAGTTACGACACATATTTACGGGTAGTAAAAAAAACTTAATAATATAAAAGACATAAAGTAAAATACTAAAAATTAAATGCTGAAAAGTAAATGCTGAAAGTAAATGTTGAAATTAAATACTGAAAATTAAATGCTGAAAAGTAAATGCTGAAAGTAAATTGCTAAAAAGTAAATTGCTGAAAAGTAAATTGCTGAAAAGTAAATAAAGTAAAATTACAATAAAAGAAAATGCTGAGGTAAAAGGATCCACTTTTATTACTTCTATTTTAGATATCTCCCTTAATATAATATATTAACTTTGCATGATAATTACCAACCAGCCATATAGGCGGCATCCAAATTAAGTCAAATTAATAATAATTACCAACCGACCAATCAGGCGGTATCCAGTTTAGTCAGGTTAAAACCAATTTAAATAATTACCAACCGACCAATATGGCGGTATCCTCGTTAAGTCGGGTTTTAACTAGTTTATATATTATAATTAAGGGAGATTAATCTAAATATTAGTAATAAAAGTTTTACCTTTTACCCCAGCAAAGGGGAGTTACCTCCTCATTACTGAAAAGTAAAAACTGAAAATTAAATAAAGAAAAGTACTGTGCGTAAAAGTAAATTGCGGAAAGTAAAAACTGAAAAGTAAAGAAAAGAAAGTGCGAAAACGAAAATTAATTACTGAAAGCTGTAAATAAACAAACAAGATACATTCTTCTTAGTATTCTTAAGGAATTCCTTAGAAGAAAGTATGAATTTTACAAATGAAATGGCTTGGTATTTATAGGCAAAATTTTGCCTCCATCAAATCATCCACCAAATCAATTATTAATTGTTCCACTAATTGCTCCACCAAATCCATTATTAATTTCTCCACTAATGTCTTATCATGTTTGGTGATGATTTGATAATTTTTATTATTTTTTTATTAATTTATTTTTTTGCTTTGAAAATGATTGAAAGTGACTTTAATAATTACACACTACACACTTCTGGATTGTTCATCAATTTCGGGCATGAAATCTTCAGAATTCGAAATTATTTTGTCTTTCAAAGTTGTAGATATTTGAGTCTTCGTTAATCTGGAACTTGAATCAGCTCAATCCGATATCTGAGTAAAAACTTATGCCCAAAATACGACAGATTTCCAAAACTGCACTTCGTCAAAAAGCCCTTTCAAGTTTCCAATCTCCAAAATTAAAATATCAAGTCCAATAATTGCCCTTATTTGACCCATATTTCAACCTAAATGATTTCATTGAGACCCGATATTATTTTATCTGCAAAATAAACTAAAACACATCAAAACGTTCATCAAACCCGAGAAACTAAACAAAATATTAAGTTAAAGGGGCGGTAAATATTGATATATTTTCCGCTCATCATAGGGTAGAGTCATAACTGAAAGAAATATGCACATAGTATATGGTGGTGGAAATCTTGGACTAATGGGGTGCATTTCAAGGGCCGTACATGAATGAGGTTGTCAAGTTCTGGGAATCATCCCAGAACTTTTGGCAGTGGCGAATCTTATAGGACCATCAAACAAAGATGAATGTATTGTCCCAGGTATGTCCGAAAGACTTTTGGAAATGATTAACTGTGTTGATGCTTTTATTGCTTTGCTAGTTGGCTTAGGCACGATGGAGGAAAATTTTACAGTGCTATCTTGGGCAAACTTAAACATACACTAGAAACCAATTGGATTGTTTAACGCTGATGGATTTTATGACTTTCTTTGTGTGTTTCTTGACGATGCCCGGAGAAATGGGTTCGTGTCAAAACCTGTATAAGATATCCTCTTCACTGCCAGAACAACCCATGATTTAATTGACCAACTCTTAGTCTTTGAACCACAAATTGATCCTATCATTTCCAAGATAAACTGGTCTGATAATGATCGTGGTAAGAAGCGTCGGATAAATTTGGATCTTAACCTTTAATTTTCTTTTTAGATGTAGAATTTCAGCTAACCAGGTACTGTCTTCTACTTCTTCTACTTCTTAGACATTGGGGACAATGTCTCAATTAGGTTTGGGGGAGGGGAATAATTGATTAGTATCTTATTTTTATTTTTTCGTTGTGTTATTAATTTGACTAACCAGGTGAAATTGGTGTGATATAGCTATGTAATGAATTTCCACTCCTGAGACGCATCTCAACCTATTTCGTAACAAGTAAATTTTTGTTTATTTTCTTTTGAATTATTTAATTTGTGAATTCTCTATAATACTAATTAAAGTTAAATCTTCATATGCTCAGTTGACAGGTATTATCAACATGCATGGTAACATACGGACATGAGTTGTAATTGAAAAGTTTGTAATATTTAGTGCTTTAGTTTAATTGGAGGAAACGTCTAAAAAAGTGATGGAATAAAAAAAATAAAAAAATGTGTATATTAATAAAAAAAAAAACATATGAGATCCGAGTAATTAAGTCTGTAGGGGTCTTTTAACACCTAGTTCCCTAAAGCCAAATGGCTTGGGAGTCACTGGCTCAAAGCTCACTACATGGATTGAAGATGTTGTAAATAAAAAAAAAAGAAAAAAAGTTAGATATTTGAAATCTGAGTAACTAAGTCTGTAAGGGTGTCTTAATACCTAGTGCTCTAAAGCCAACTGGCTTGGGAGTTACTGGCCCAAAGCTCGCTACATGGATTGAAGATGTTGTAAATAAAATAAAAAAAATTCATTGTTAAAAAATTTGTGAAATCTGATATAACCTTAGGACAAAAATATTACTCTCTTTTCAACTACACTTATGAATATTGTGGGCACAATGAGCTGATTAATACCTTGTTGGTTATGTATATTAAAAATGGTAAAACTAATCGGAGAATTTACTTATTTGGTAATTTAGAAAGAAAGAAAACAGTATAGGAATTTACTTATTTGATGAAAACTACGAAAGTATGTTATATGTAATTATTAAAGTCATTTTCAAAAAAATAAAAATAAAAAAAATGGAAATTGTCAAACTTCCACCAAACATGCTTGCATGTTTGGTGCCATGGTTGGTGGATAAATTGGTGGAAGCCTTTAGATTTGCCTTTAACTACCAAGCTAAACTTTGTAAATTTTTCATACTTTGTTTGGGGGATTTTTCCATGAAAACCTAAAAGAAAGTGTCTTGTATGTTTATTTAAGTTTTCTTGTATTTTCTCTTTATTTATTTAATAACTTTTTGTGTGTTTTTAATTACATCATGAGTAGGTAATCTCTTTCTGCTGGAGTCTAGGGGGAACTTTTAATATAATATTTTAGATTTACTCCCTTAATTTAAATAAGTAAATTGAATTAATTATTTACCGCGTATATGGCCGGTTTTATATTATTGGACTTAGTTTCCGCCTATATGGTCGGTTTAGGTGCTAACCTTGTTACTGCCTACATGGTCGGTTTATATAATTTTGTTACCGCCTATATAGTCGGTTGGACTTCGGACAAATGACATTCACTGCCCATATGGTCGGTTTTAATATAATTAATTCAAGAAATGATTAGTTGATAATGGAGTAATCTATATTTGAAGTTTTAAATGTGAAACCCCTAGCTCCAGCATTTTCTTTTATTGTTGAAATTTTCTTTACTTTTAATTTTCTGTTATGTTATTCGGTTTAACTATGCATTTTGTAATTTTAGGTGTGTTTTGTAACTAAACATATTATCTAGGGGTGTGATGAATTCCAATATCACGAGTTTATAAAGTTGGTTATTTTATGTCTTGGATAATATAAAGGTTTATTTATTGAGTCTTAAGCTTAATGCTTCTTGTTAACTGGCCATTAATAAGATTGATTTGGTAAACTTAAAATGAACTTGGAAAAGGGATTTTAGGTTTAGCCTTAGACTCAATAGCTCACGATATCACATTGGGGCACGAGACTCATAGGTAGATTTCCTTACAGGATATGAATATACCTGCCGGGCGGGGGTAGCCATAACTGGAACTTAATCTTAATGAATTCTGATAACTTGGTTAACATTGGAATATACTTAATTGGGTTACACTGGGTGTTTGCATCTGACCATCGGAAGAGGCTTTTTCATATTTTTGTGTTCCAAGTTAATAAACCGATATATTATACAAACATGAGATCACCACTTCATATTTAAAAGATGTTGGAATGATTCACAACCCTAGATAGTTTTATAATATTGATTTTTCCTTTAATTTACTTTCGCACTGTTTTATTTACTTGTTTTCAGACAAAAATCATCATCCAAACAACAATCAATCTGTTAGGTACTTGTAAACATTTAACGTCAGAAATTGATAGCTAAGGTATTATGTCCTTGTGGGATCAATACATTTTATACTACTTGAGCGATACGTGCGCTTGCGTTACGTGTGTGATTTCACCGATCAAGGATCTATAGGCTGGGTATGATGTTCCTCAAATCAGAACCTGACACTTTCACGTATCGTTGCCTTCATCGAATGCAACTTGTCTACAGAATCTAAAACCTTCGTTCTGATACCAAACTTATCACGACCCCTCCCTAGATCGGGCACAATCCTAGAAAGGGTCCGTGAACTTCTTTACCTCGAGCATTGTACATGACATTCAATTTAAATATATTTGCAAAGAAACAATATTCCTCAAAACATAATCAATAAATATCTGAAAAGTTTCAATAGTTAAAGTTTACAGCAAAGTCTATGAAAAAATATGAAAATGGTGTTTTGAGCTGGCAAGCTACTTAGGATGTTTGGGAAAAAATGAGGGTGAACTTAAAGAGCCCAGTAAGTAAAGCACTCAAATTCTCAACATGATCTCACTCAAAAAAAGATATGTGTGTGTGTGTTTCTGTGTATGTATATAATATTTGGGAACAACATTTGCAATAAAAAGAACTATCACAGTCAAACCACACTCATAGCAAGACAACATCAATCAACAAGGTTTGCCAACCATATTCAGTTTAATAATAGATTGAAACCATTGGGAGAGTATCAACATCCCTTCAAAGGTTTCCTACCATATAACCTCGCATGAATCTGGAAGAGGGGGACTGAACCACACGCCTCTGAACCACATGCCCACAAACATATCCACAAATTTATAGTTCTCATGCTATCAATAATTTAATAAATATTTCTCACACACATATATACGAAGATATTTAAATTTATTTATCAAGCATCAACCAACAATCAATTATGTTAAGGTAATCATCGTGCATTATATATACTTACCTCAGTCCATGTAATAACCCTCTATATATCTATATCCTCGCCAAGATCTTGTTTAAGTATCCGAATGCATTATCCAGGTAGGAGTAAACTTATCATCTAACTTAAGATGCCTAACCGGAGCGAGATTCTCTTCAATTCCTTTAGATGCCCATATGAACACGTTCCCATCAAGGTCCACACTTAGAATATGTTCTCCAAATAACAACAGCAAGTTCACTTTGGTACTATGTCTACTCCAAGTAGCTACCTGATGAGAGCGTTTAAAGACAACAATGTGGCAACCATAAGCAGCGAATGTGTAATCACCTTATGAAGTAAGAGCTCTATATATTTTTATTTATTTATTTATTTTTGGCAATTGAGGCCCAATAAGGACCAAATTGAGCTTAGCACAATTGTAAACGTGAAAGGCTTTGCCGACGCTAATGGTGACGAAAGTCTCAATGCCGAGATGCTGAACGGAGAAAGGAACGCTGCTGGTTATGTATGTGATTGCTCTGTACGGCTCGATTATTCCCTTTTTTAATAATTTTTTTTTTTTTTGAATTCGATAATTGCAGAAATTTTCAAATCAAGAGACCTTAGCTAGAGACAGTTACTGCAGAAAGAGAAGCAAAAAGGAAAAGGGTTTTATGGTTTATAGTTTTTATAGTAGAAAGTTGTGTTTTAGTTATATTAGGAGTGTGAGAGATAAGGAAAACTCAAATTAATTTAAATTAAAAGTAAAAGAAAACGTGATATCACAATTTCAGTATTTAGGATCCTGAATCATTTGATATTAGATTTGAAATGATTTTTTTTTTATTCAAAAATTGATATTCGATTAAGAGTACATTTTCATTTGGCGAATCTCGCTCCCAATCGATTGCCATCTCTTTTAATTACTACTATCTAGCTAGTTGTAAACTCATAGCTACAAGAATTTTTCCACACTGCAATTTCTTCCCCCTTTTTTTCTCCGTTTTTGGTTTTTGGTTCAACAATCTTTACCATGCCTTCTTCTTGTTTGAGAAGAGATTCATTGAGTGATTGTTCTCGGTTTCTAATTTTTTTTTTTGGGTATAATTTTTCCATGGTGGTAAATGATGCTATTTAAGTCTGCTACAGCTATAGGAGTTGAAACCTTGAGCTTAGAACACTGTAAATTAAAATCAAAGCATATATAATTGTTGGCGTATTTACGATTTTATCGGATATCGCAGCGAAGCGTGAAAAATCGAATTTTTCAAATTTTAAAATTTTTTATTTAGACTATTATTATTAAAAATAAACTATTTATTTTAATATTGAATCCCAATATTTTTTAAAATGTTCAAAATACCCCTTGGCTGAAAATTAGCATAAAGTGCAAGCTTTTATATTTTTATCATTTTAGTCCAAAAGTACCAATTACACATTTAAGTGTTTCCAAAACAATACCAAAATGATTAGTATACTCCTAATACACTTAATTACATCCATAAAATGATAAGCACCAATTTTAGTATTAGGCATAAACCCTAATTAATTCAATTAATCAAATAACACTAAAATTGACTTTCAATCTAATTTTAATCTAAACTTTCCAACCTCTCAAGTGTCTCACCACAATAAAAAATACACAAGAACAAATCTAGGTTTTCATAAAGTGACATAAAAAGTCTAGAATGACAACTTATTATTCTTTAGCAAATTAAACTCCAATAATGATTATTAAGCTCAAATGATTTATCACACATGCATACTTTCTTCCTAACAAACATCCAACAAATAAATTCCATATTCAAGAGAAGAAAAACAAAAATACATCTCATGTATTCAAACAAAGTAAGGGAAATAATATCCTTATTAAAGGATTAAGAAAACCTACCTTAATTTTCCAAAAATCCTTAAGCCAAGCCTTTGATTTTGTTTCCTCCAAATTTTCTCTTTCGATGGGTTTACTATTTAGGCTTTTTGGTTTCAATGCAGAAGAAAATGAACAAAGCCCTATATTGGTAGTGGCCGAATTTTTTGGCTTTTGATAATAAGGGAAAATAATTTTAAAAATAAAAATACCTAATCCCACTAATACAAAAATAAAAGACACATATCTCCATTTAAAATATAACACATGTAATAACAAAATGACATATACTTATATATGTATACAAAATACATTCAATTAATATATTAATTAATATTTTAATCAATTATTTCATTTAATTAAATATATAATATATTTCTACATTTACACTAAATGATAAAATATATCCATGGATTATATATGTTAAAATCTGTAATATCCAGAAATTCGGAAACTCTTCCGGAAGGATTTTATATGGCAAATCGGGTCTCGGAATGAGACTATATTGGAGAATAAGAGATTATCTATTGAAATATAGCTCAAAATAATCTAAAATAGAGATTTGATGCATTGGAAATCGCGTAACATTAAAGATCCGCTTACGCGATTTATGTATATTATTCTATACAAATGATGTTTGTTGGTTCGATTATAGAGATAGCAAACGAACTCAGATTGAGTTGATGCTTGAACCAACATATTCGTTTTTCCAAGATGAACAACTTTCATGTTGAATATTTTTCCAAATTTACATCAGAAGAGCATCAAATATGTAAATTTCCTTGAAAGTCTCATGGCATGGGTCTAACTGTAATTTTCGGGGGTCAAAATATAATTTAAAAAAAATTTCTTATAAATACATCATAGTTTTCACAAATTGTGCAAATGTCAAAATTCTCTCATCTCCCCAAACCCCCCCGTCCTCCAAAATCGTAGAAGCTATTGCTAGGCCACGACCGGCCGTCGCAACAACATTGAAGGAGTGTCCAGCCACCCTACATCTGACGGTGGCCGACGGCGACGCCAGAAATGCCGGGAACGGCCGCCGGAGAGAGAGAAACATGTGTGAATGGGTATCCTGATCCTGACTCGTCGATTCGTTTCACGACCCAAGTCACCCACCAAATCGAAGCTCTCGGAGAGTACTACAAGTTGCCTATGATAGATTTTTCATCATGCGCACGGTTGCACACAAAACGAGGAAGGAAAATTCAGATGAACAGTGACCCATGGTGAACAGTGGCTCCGATCGGAATTTTATCGATTCCAGCGTGTTCGTGGGATCGTTTGGAGTCGGTAAATGCCTTCAGAATCTTGGTAAGATCTCCTGGTAAAAATCCGCAAATTTCAAGTTTATAGTTAAATATTCGGATGTATCCAGTAGTTTCGTAGAGTAGAGTATTGATATAAATTGAATTGTTTGAGTATTAGTATATTGAATATTAGCATTAAGTAGAATACGAGTGAAAACGGAACGAGTTTGATCGATCCGATAGAATATGTAAGTTTTCGGTAAAAGTAAGTTTTTGCGTATAATGATGTGTTTTGGTTTTGATGATAGTTATGAGTTATTTATGATATTACGAACATGTTTGGATAAATTCGGGTAGGTTCGAAAGATTCGGGACCCTTCCGTAGTGTTTGCGGAAACTTTCTCGGAAGATTTTCCAAAAACGCATAAACCAAAAATTTAGGTGAACTACTGGCTTGGAATAGTTTTGTAATATCCCGGGTTTTTTTAGAACAGTACTGGAAAGTTTTTGAATTAAGGTGAAAGATTTGGAAAAGGCTTGTATTCGAAAATTAGACTTTATGTGTTGGAAAATTAGTGGGAATATTTTTAAGTGAAGTTTCATTTCTTTGGAAAATGCGTGGTTCTGAGAATCGGTTATGCGATTTCTGATTTTATCGTTATACACGTAAAAGTTTCTTGTCTCGACTATAAAGATAGTAAAAGAACTCCGATTGAGCTGATTCTTAAACCATCAGACTCATTTTTCCGAGACGGACAACTTTCGCGTTGAGCACATTTCGCAATTTACATCAGAAGGGCTTAAAAAATAAAAAATTTCTAGAAAGTCCATGACAAGGGCCTGATTGTAATTTTCGAGGGTTTGAATGCAAATTTCAGAAATTTTCCTATAAATACCCCATACTTTCTTCTTTTTGTGAAAATGGAAAATGACCACAAATAACCCCACACTCACCCCTGCCCCAAATCCACGTTTCCGTCATCACTGTCGCGCCGGTGGCTTATCGGCCAGTTCCGACAGGCGTGACAGGACAGAGGGGTGCGCCGGCCACCCCTTCACCTTGTGGTGGCCAGTGGCAGCCCCAAGACGCCGGCGAGCGGTGAGAAAGAGAAAAAAATATACGAGTGTTGGTATTCCGATCCCGACTCGTTGCTTCATTTCACTGTCCGAGCCACCCACCAAATCGAAGCTCTCCGAGAGTATTACAAGGTGCGGTGTCGGTTTTGTGGAATAGCACTTGGTTTTACATGAATCAGGAGAAGAAGATTCTGATGAATAGTGACCCATGATGAATAGTAACTTTGATCGGAATTTTGTCGATTCTAGCTTGTTCTTGAGATTGTTTGGAGTCCGTATATGGCCTCAAAATCTCGGTAAGGCCTCCCGGTAAAGATCCGTAAATTTCAAGTTTATAGTTAAATGTTCGGATGTATCTAGTAGCTTCGTAGAGTTATGTATTAATATAAATTGAATTGTTTGAGTATTAGTATGTTGAATATGAGCATTTGATAGAATCCGAGTTAAAATAGAACGAGTTTGATCGATACGACAGAATATGTAAGTTTTGGGTAAAAGTGGATTTTTGCATATAAATATTTGTTTGGTTTTGATGACAATAATGAGTTATTTATGATATTATGAACATGTTTGATAAATCCGGGAAGGTTCGGAGGGTTCGAGACCTTTTCCTAGCATTTGCAGAAACGTTTTCGGAAGAATTTTCCAAAAATGCGCAAACTGAGGATTCAAGTTAACTAGTGGCATGAATTAATTTGTAATTGTATTTTTTTAGTAATAGACTTGAAATCATTGAAATCATACTTCATTTGGTTGTCCCGGAAAGATCCGGAATTTTATCGCAGTTAAGTTAAGAATCTTGTAAAGTTGCGACTCTGGCGGCGTTTCGCCATTTGTTTTGAGAGATGTGACTACGACCTGGAGTACTCGCGAAGCCAAGTAAGTTAGTGAATTCGTGTTTTGATTATACATATTTATTTATATGTATATGTATAGAAATGACTGACATGTTTAGGCTAAGAAGAAGATAGTTAAGAGATTGTCTTGAGAACAAAGTTCAAGTTTATGTATAGATAAGCCAATCGACCTCCACAGGTATAGATGTTTATGTTATTTCCATGACATTAAGAGAAATGTTTGATAGGCCTAATATCTAAGTGTATGTATGGATGTACGCAAGGGTACGAACTTGTAAAAGTATGATTACATGTATGTAAGTGAATATGTAAATGTATAAGTATATAAACGTGTATTCGCATGTGTATATATAATGTTAAGACATGTATAGGTCGGGTATACGAAATCGGTTCTTGGAATAAATCATGGTTTCTAATTTGGTATAAGCTAAGCTCTAGTACATGTACGATGAGATATGTTTATGAATGGATACTTCTGCTAAGAATTTTGGAAATAAAGTGTATTTGATTGATAAATTAAATATATGAAGATTGTTAAAGGCTATAGTATCGGAATTTGATGTTATGTTCATATATTTGATGTAAGTGCATATGTATACGACGATTCAGTTAATAAGCAATGTTTGGCATGTATGTGCTTGTGTATGAGAGGTCGTGTGATGAGTTTGAGTCACGTGATATGTGCGTACATGTGTATGTTTAATTGGGTGATAATTTCATAGTGTAGTAGTCGAGCTGGTTAGGAATCTGCTTGGACGAAATTCATCTTATACCTATTCTAAAATAGGTAATGAGTCTAGTACAAGCATTGTGTGTATAACCGAGTCATTTGTATGTGTTGTTGACTGATGTGATCTTTGATGTGTCGGTTGTTATGTGTGTTTCGTGATTGGATGTTTGATGTTTGTAAATATGTTTGAGTGTATGTATGTGTATGATAGAACTCGTGTTATGTATGGATCGTGTATGCTTATGTGAAATGAATGGATGATTTGAAACCGATGAGAATATCAGAGGTTATAAAATGTGTTTGCCAAGTTATAATTGTATGTACGTATATGTATAAGAATTATGATATTGTATTTGCATGTATATAAGAGAAGTATGTTTTGAATTGAAGGAAGTTTGTTACATTTACCGATTTGATGTTATTTCAAAGATATTTATTGTGATAAGTATAATATATGACTTAACGTTTCAACGTTGAAATGGTTTCGATGTTATGTGATGTACTTTGTGATTTCGAATCCATATTTCCTGTGCTTTGGATGTATAGCCATTATATTGACAATATGTAATTATGTAAATATGAAAATTTGATATGGGGAAAGTATAAAGGTTAATATAATGTTGATGATTCTAAGACTCGTAATAACTTGAAAACTCAGAAAAATTTCTAGTATGATTGATTTATATGTTTTATTTGTAATGCTTGCATGATTACTTACTGAGTTCTTATAACTCACACCAAACCAGTTTGTTAGTTTTGCAGGTTGGCTACTTAATGGGTCAACCATTTCAACTTTGGAAGGCATGCTCGAGACGCGGATCACCCAAGTGGCAGTCACCCTCGCAAGTGTACTGGAAAGGGTTTAGAGGTATAGAAGTTATGATTGATGTTCTGTTGTTTTCATACTGAGCACATGGGATGTATTTAATAAGTTAAAGTTTTGATTGTTTATGATGTTGTGGGCAGAGCCCTTGAATGTTGATAGATGATATAGGCACGAAGCCCTTAGGTAATATTTTCGATGTGTTGCTGTGGACCTGAGGTCCATTTTGATATATGATATTTATTTTAGGATCACTTTGGTATTGGAATGAGATCCAGGTTGTCCGGTTTTAGGATACATCATGCCGGATTTTCATAAATTTAGAGGCTTATGGAGATGGGTCAATCTTGTCTCCTGCTGGTAGCATCCTGCCTCTGGCGGGGTGTTACAAGTTTGTGATGGGGTTTTAAGATTATTGAAATTGAAAACATTGAAAACAAACTTGATTTGTTTATTCCAGAAATATCCAGGATTTTGTCGTAGTTTAGTCGAGAACTCTGTAAGTTATATTTTTGACAGTATTTCATTATTTGTTTTGACATATGTGACTAGGACCTGGAGTGTTTGTGAAGTCAGGTAAGTAGCCCATGCGATGAGAACTTAAATTGGGGATTTCGTGTTTGATTATATATATATATTGAGAGAGATGATTGACATGTTAGGTTAAAAGATGATACTTAAGGTATGTTCTTGAGAACGAAGATCGAGATTACATATGGTTAGGATAATCGACTACCACATGTATGGATCATTATTATTGATATGATAAGAAGTGAGAAATGAAATGACCTTAATGTTTATGTGTATGCGTTGATATGTTTGATGACACGTGCGAGCATGTTTCAGATGGATGCATTTGTTGAAATGTGGTACATGCCCACTTTGTATGTATTGTATGAGTGACATGTCACCAGCTCATAATTGACTGTGGTTGACTTTGTTGTTGTGTATATGGATAATTACATTGCATCGCATGACTAACATGATCATATGATTGTTATAATGATTCATATGCATTTTGCATACCTAGAGGGAGACACAGTGTATATGGATAACTACAGATCTATGACCAGGATGACGGCGATACGTAACGCCCCAGGATCCTAGTTATAATGAGTGGACATTTTTTTTCAAATTAATTTTTACTTATTTTCCTTTGATATAAAATTTACTTTTTCGCAAATAAGGCGTTAGCCGAAATGATTTCCAGTGTATTGATGTTTGAGAATGACTTAGAAAGCTTTGATTTTGAAAGTAAGATTTTGATGATTCTTGGAGGCATGGGGAAAAACCCACCTCAATGTGACTTATGGAATTGACGATTACTGGAATTGACGGATTAAACATGTGCACATGTAGAGCATGACTAGGGGGACGACGATACGTAATTCCCCAAGACCACCAGATTTCAGAACTAGGGGAACAACGATATGTAATGCTCATAGACTCTAGATTCAGAGACAGAACAATGACGTGCATTGGGGGACGGCAATATGTAACGCCCTAATGGCATGAATTTGCACACATGGCTCCAGTTTAGTGGCTTGGGGGACGACGATACGTAACGCCCCAAGACCACTACTTTAGGTGTATGGGGGGACGGCGATACGTAACACCCTCATGGGTCAAGTTGTCTACAGATATTCAAAGACATGAATTTTCACAATGATTGTTTATAAACGAGTTTTCAAGAGAAACAATATTAAGAGAAACTAAAAGGATTTCAGATAGGTGGTTAGGAGGACGACAATACCCCATAATCACTAAGTTATTAAAGTGCCTTTTTAAGTTTTCAAATAAAAGAATTTTTAGAAGGTTTTATGTGATTTCCAACTATAAAGATTTTCATGATAATCCTTTTGCATAGCTGTTTACTTTTATCAACGAATTGATTTCCAACAGAGTACCAAAGTGGAATTCCATGTATATGATTTTGACATTACTTGATCTTGTTTACCATCACATATTTTGAATTCGGTTTTACTCCCAGCTGGATTGGATATTTTCTAACATATAAGATTTTTTGTTTTACGAACTTATATAGTTTTCAAAGTTACTATTAAAGTTTTACGTTTCTCAGATATAAAAATTATAGTTTTTGCATATAGCTTGTCCTCCGGGGCTAGATGCAGTTGTTATTCTAGTATAGTGTGATTTAAGAATTTGGACCATGCACATTTGGTTTCCTTATTTAGTGGAGATATTTCTCTTTGACATGAAAGTTCAGTTATGTCTAGTTCAGAGTCGATGAGTAAGATGCTAGTATGTTATAAATATATGCTATGTATTAATTGTATATTGAGATGCTTGGTCGATTGGTGATATTAATGTAAGGGCTGAGTGTTGAGTGTTTACTATATTCAGAATGTAGTTTGTGAAGATTCCAATGGATTGAATAGAGTTTCAGTATCTTATATTGTATAGAGGTCAGAGGTTTCAGTAAACATTCTACAGCTCACAGTTAGCTAATGCTTGCGTTTTTAGTTCACGTGACCCATATGAAGTAACCAGCCATGGTTTAAACTGACTAAACCACCACAGGTTTGGGATGGCATTAGTCACGGGTTTGTGTAGTTTGGTAGATAATAAGATAATTTGGGTTAGGAGAAATTTGATGTTGTTAATAAGTAAGGTATAACAACAGTGCAAAAAAATAGTATGTATATATGTGGTTGAGGACTTCTAGTTTTGTGTATGAGAGATGCCAAAATTCCATAGATGTGTAGTTTAGTGTGGATTCGGGAAGATAAGTTTATTACGATGTTGCGTTTAGTGCAGTGAGTGAGTTATCAAGGTATTATACATGTAAGGGGTCATCGGATAAAGATGAGATTTATCAGTTTGTGTATAATTACATATATCCAATTTCTGTTTAAGTTCTTATTGTTACTTGATGTATTTACATAAGACATGAGTTACTTACTGAGCCTTATAGCTCACACCCCAACAATTTGCTAATTTTACAGGTTCGCGTTGGACTTAAAGATCTAGACGATTACTAGAGGCATCTTGAAGACAACAGATCACTCCGAAGCATTCAAGTTGGTCTTGAGTCGTTGTTATATTATGGGAAGTGTTATGGGCTCCCGCAACCTTAGTTTTATTTATTTGCATCATATGTATAATTTTCATCGCGCTAAGCACGTAGTTGTTTATAGTTATCTGTCTAATGTCAGGCCGGAGGCCTATTTACTTATGAGTTGATATATGTCAGGCTGGAGGCCTATTTGCTTATGAGTTGAGATTTAGTGAGGCCAGAGGCCTTTTAGAATATGAGTTGAGAATAATTGATTGTACTAAATATCAGGACACCTCGAGGTGCAGGATTTTGATCCAAGTTTCATATTTTTAGCAGAGGTCGTGCCAAAATTTTGTAGCATTAGAGGCTTATGGTGATGGGTTTCCCTGTCTCCTGCCAGTAGCATTGATGAGCGGAAAATATATCAATATATACCGCCCCTTTAACTTAATATCTTGTTTAGTTTCTCGGGTTTGATGAACGTTTTGATGTGTTTTAGTTTATTTTGCAGATAAACTAATATCGGGTCTCAATGAAGTCATTTAGGACGAAATATGGGTCAAATAAGGGCAATTATTGGACATGATATTTTAATTTTGGAGATTGGAAACTTGAAAGGGCATTTTTGACAAAGTGCAGTTTTGGAAATTCCAATTTTGCACATCTGTCGTATTTTGGGCATAACGTTTTACTCCAATATTTGATTGAGCTGATTCAAGTTCCAGATTAAAGAAGACTCAAAGATCTACAACTTTGAAAGACAAAATATTTTCGAATTCGGAATATTTCATGACCGTAATTGATGAACCATCCAGAAGTGTGTTGTGTGTAATTATTAAAGTCATTTTCAATCATTTTCAAAGCAAAAAAATAAATTAATAAATAAATAATAAAATTATCAAATCATCACCAAACATGATAAGCAATTAGTGGAGCAATTAATAATGGATTTGGTGGAGTAATTAGTGGAGAAATTAATAATGTATTTGGTGGAGAATTTGATGGATGATTTGATGGAGGCAAACTTTTGCCTATAAATACCAAGCCATTTCATTTGTAAAATTCATACTTTCTTCTTTGAAATTCCTAAAGAATAAATAAGAAGATTGTATCTTGTTTGTTTATTTACAGCTTTTAGTAATTAATTTCCGCTTTCGCACTTTCTTTTCTTTATTTTTATGTTTTTACTTTCCGCAATTTACTTTTACGCACAATCCTTTCTTTCTTTACTTTTGCAGTTTTTATTTTTCAAGAATGAGGAGGTAATTCCCCTTTGCTGGGGTGAAAGGTAAAGATTTTATTATTGTTATTTAGATTAATCTCCCTTAATTATAATATATAAACTATTTAGAACTTGAATTAAAGAGGATACCGCTATATTGGCCGGTTGGTAATTAATTATAAATTGGTTTTAACCTGACTAAGTATGGATACCGCCTGGTTGGTCGGTTGGTAATTAATTATTAATTTGACTTAATCAGGATACCGTCTTTATGGCTGGTTGGTAATTATCACGTAAAGTTAATATATTATATTAATGGAGATATCTAAAAAGTAGTAATAAAATTTGATCCTCTAACCCCCAGCATTTTCTTTTATTGTACTTTTACTTTATTTAATTTCAGTAATTTACTTTTCAGCAATTTACTCTTCAGCAATTTACTTTCAGTAATTTACTTTTATTTTTTTACTTTTTACTTCTTACTTTTTTTTTACTTTTCTGCAATTTACTTTTCAGTATTTAATTTTCAGTATTTTACTTTATGTCTTTTATTTTATTTAAATTTTTACTACCCGTAAATATGTGTCGTAACTAAGCCAGTTATCTTGGGTTGTGATGAAATCCAATATCACCGGTTTATAAGGGGTTAGATTATATCTTGGGTAATATAAAGGTTTATTTATTGAGTCTTAATCTTAATTCTTTTTATTAACTGGCCATTAATAAAATTGATTAGGTAAACTTAAAATGAACTTGGAAAAGGGATTTTAGGTTAAAGACCTTAGACTCAATAGCCCACGATCTTCTTTGAGGATAGATAACCCTTTAATAGATTTCCTTACAGGATAGGAATATACCTGTCGGGCGGGGGTAGCCATAATTGGAACTTAAACTTAATGAATCCAGGTAATTTGGTTGACATAGACATATGGTTCAATTGGGTTATACAGGGTATTTGTATTCGACCATCAGAAGATGCTTTTACATAATTTAGTGATCCAGGTTAATAAATTAATATAATACCCAACTGTAAGGTAACCACTTCATCTTTAATAGATATTGGAAGGATTCACAACCCTGGATACTTTTATAAATTGGAATTTTCTTCAATCTACTTTCAAGAAATTTTATTTACTTGTTTTAAGTTTTAAAGTCACCACCCAATCAAACAATCAATCTATTAGATACTTGTAAACATTTGACCTCATAAAAAATTAATAGCAAAGGTTTTAAGTCCTCGTGGGATCGATACTTTTTATACTACTTGAACGATACGTGCGCTTGGGTTATACGCGTGTGATTACGCACCGGTCAAGTTTTTGGTGCCGTTGTCGGGGACTTATTTATCTTTCATTATTAATTTTGAGGTTAGATACCTTTACTTGTATCTAATTTCTTTTTACTTATTGTTTTTGTTTTCTTGGGTTTCAGGTTCTCAGATATTACATGAGACGAACCAGAAGCTTTGAACTCCGACCGCTTGACCCAGAAATTGAAAGAACCATCAGACAGTTGAGAAGGGAAAGGCGAGAAGGCCAAGAAGCTTTAGTCAACATGGAACCTGAACCTTTGGAAGTTGCACCACCAATACCAATTCGAGACAGAACCATTCCGGTGGTCGACGGCTTCATTTCTTGTATTGTACTTCCTCCCTTACCAGCAAATGCGGGTGACATCAAAACATGCATCCAGATGATTCAGCAGTCAGTACAGTTTGGGGAAATGCAACTGAAGATCCTAATTCCCACATCAGCAACTTCCTGGAAGTTTGCGGTACTTTCAATTACAACCGAGCAGCTGAAGAAGCAATGAGACTGCGGGTTTTTCCATATTCCCTGAAAGACAGAGCTAAAGCTTGGCTACATTCGTTACCAGCAGGTTTCATCACAACTTGGAACACTCTAGCCACCAAATTCCTTGCAAAGTACTTTCCACCAGCCAGAACTGCAAAGTTAAGGAATGACATCACATCCTTCGTGCAACAAGATTCAAAATCCCTTTGTGAAGCTTGGGAAAGATTCAACGATTTACTTCGGAAATGTCCTCACCATGAGATCGTAAAGTGGCTACAAGTCCAAACCTTCTACAATGGACTTTTTGGAATAATGAGAACCACAATTGATGTTGATGCTGGAGGAGCTTTGATGGCAAAATGAGAAGATCAAGCCTGTGACTTAATTGAAGAAATGGCCAACAACAACTCCTTGTGGCCAACAGAAAGGAGCATGATTCAAAGAATTGTAGGAATTTATGAAGTTGGAGGCAATACAGCACTGAATTCCAAGCTAGATGTGATTTGCAATAATCTGGAAACTCTTAACATGAAAGTTAATGGTGGATCCACAAGTTCACCATTTGGAGGAGCACCTGAGTCAGAATCTTTCAACCAACATAAAGAAACGGTGAATTATGTCAACAATTTCAATAGATAGGGGAACAATCTATATTGCAACTGTTGGACAATTATGACCCATAGCGTCACTATTTGTACAGATCACGGTGTTGTTGTACAATTAATTACTATGTGACAAAGGAGATTGCACTCTTATCATTTGTGATTAGATCACCTAGATATATAAATGATGAGAGGTCCCTATGATTTGTTCATGGACTGAGAATGATATGAGACAGTATCAGTCCACGAAGGATAAATCATTAAATATCCCTAGTCAGAGTATTATCGAGATTGGACATCGATAAATACGTAAAAGACTAGTATTACACTTGTGCGCATTTGTGAGGGCACAACGACATAGTTCTCATATATTTGGGTATATGATACTCATGCAAGTGTAGTAGGAGGTTGTGTTTCACCGATGGTACGGGAAACAGCTTCGCTCTGGATAGACCCCCCGCGGAATCCCATTGGTAGTATGACTATGTGTCTATGGGAGTCTGCAATCAGGGTAGGTGTATTTGGTCTTAACTTGAGACTTGCACCGCTAATACATACGACAATCAATATACTTTAGTTGAGGTCGTCCAGGGCTTTAACCGGTTCTGTGTACGCCGATACTGGGTATATTGAGAATCGTAGTGTGTTGGGTATGATGTCAAGATGGAAGTATCACTCCAGTCATAGTGGAGATGATGGTCACGTAGGATACGGAACTCGTTCTCTTAAATGCTCGAGCTATCGGGATATTATGACTAGGTCATGTATATCCGATTGTAGAGACTATTTACCAGACATCCGATATGTGCTTCGTACGGGGCAGACACAATTCCAGCCCCAGGCCTTGCACGTGACAATCCGATACTGGACATAAATACGCAATACTTCGGTATACTACGCTTGATATAGATCACATATTCCTATAAGGATATTTCCGGAGAATTGGGTAGGCATGACGCTTTGCTAGAAGCCAACCTTGTCTTGTAAATCGGCATAAACGTAGTACGAGGTACTTACGTGTTCGGATAGTCCGACGACCGCATTTACTGCCAACATATCTGGGGATCTCATGGGTCGCTTCCCAAAGATTCACCGATGACGTATGACTCGCACTTTAATAATCTGGGATTAATTAGAGAGAGAGAGAAAATTAATCTGGGATTAATTACGGAGATATTTTATCTGGGATAAAATATTAATTAAAGAGAGAGAACGATTAATTTGGAATTAATCGATGAAATAATATATTCGATATATTATACGAAATTGGATTTCGACGCGGAATTAAAATTAGATTTTAATTCGGGCGAACAAATTAATTTAGAATTAATTCGTTAGCGACGTGAATAGTGATTTTGCTAGGCGTAATCATTTAATTATGACGCGACGGAAAATTCGTTAATTCAATTAGCGAACCCGAGCCCGAGAGTGGTTGCGAGCGCATTCGCATTTCGAATTCGAGTGCGGCACGCAAGTCACATCAAGCGTCAAATCGCTTGTCGCATCAATTGTCAAATCACATGTCACTTTGAGTGATGTGACATGACATGTTGTCACTTTAATAAAGTGACTTGATGTGAAAAGTAAAAGTGATGGGTAAAAGGTGAAAAGCATTTATTGATTTTTTACTTTTTGACTTTTTGGAAAAAAGAAAATGTTTGATATATATATTTATTTTTTTTTGGAAAATAAATAAAAAGATATATGTATTACTTTTTCTCTTCCCTCCTATATTTTTCCGTTTCCTCTCTCCTGGAAGCAAGGGTTCACGTTTTTGTGAACAAGATATTTCCCTCTCATTTTTCTCTTCTTCCTCACACAGCTTGGAGCCGATTCTTTCTCCATTTTCTGGTTTTGGCCGAATCAGTGAGAAGCAATGAAGAAGAAGAATTGCTAGCACACACCATGGGTCAATACAAGGTGATAGGGTAGTGAACACATGAGCATGGAAAGCTTGAAGCTTGGAGCTTCAATGGAGTCTTTCATGGCCGAATCTTGGAGACACAAAGACACTCAAAACCGACCAACCTACTGCTCTTGGAAGGCTTGGTCGAATGCTCCTTCATGGTGGGAGAGGCTTGTTTTGTTTGATGCATCAAATCCATTCAATGTGAGTATGTATTCCGCCTTATTCCTTTGATGTATTCATGCGTTTTTCTTGCTTGATTTCATGATCTTGGGACCTAATTAGAAACTCAATAATGGTATCTTGAGCTATTATCAAGCATGAAACTTTTAGGGTTTGAAATTGGGGATAATCAATTGAAGCGTGATTTGGTTAAATTGGATGATTAAGTATGCTTGTATGTTGATGAATTGAAGTTGTGCATGATCAATTTCATGAAATTGTTTTGGATTCAATTTTCCCCAAATTTTGGGCATGACAAATTGGGTAAAATCAATGGAAGCATGATTTGGTTGAATTGATTGATTAAGTATGCTTAAATAGTGTTGAATTAATGATTGATTAGATCAATTTGAAGAAATTGTGTTTGGAACAAGTTTCCCCAATTTTTTTATGTTGGCCTAAAGTGACAAATTTGGGTAAACTTGATTTTGAGCATATTTTGTGAAATTGGATGAATGAGAATGCTTAAAGTATGTTTAATTTAAGATTGATTGGATCAATTTGTTGAAATTGTGTTTGGAACAAATTTCCCCAAATTGCTTATGTTGGCCGAAAATTGAGACCCTAATATCTTGGTGAATTTTGTTTGTTTGATCATTGGATGACTTGAAACAAGTGGGTAATGTTAATTTGAAGTTCAATTGGATTGAATTTTGATTTGGAACAATTTTCCCCAAATTAAAGTAGGCTTGGCCGAATTCAATTGGATATGAAATTCATTGTGTTTTTTGTATTTTGATTCATTGGATGAGTTTAATTGATTTGGGAAATGATGATTATGGATTCAATTTGATTGAAACCGAATCGGATTGAAAAACCCCTAATTGCCGAGACTTTAAGCATGTAAATTGGGTTTGATTTTGGTAAATTGTGTTGGACACTATTTAATGTAGAAATGCATGATTGAGTATGCTAATTGATGTTTTAGAAATATTAATTGGGTGGTTAATTGTGTATTACACTTAGGTTAATTAATTATGGAATTTAGAATTTTATAAGTTAATTAATTGGGCTTGTTTTGAGAAATTGGGCCTTATATGTTGTAATTGGGCTTTTGGGCTTGGTTGTACCAAGTTAGGTTTAGGCCAATTTGGTTGGATCCAATTGGACCCAAAACCGCATCCATAAAGTCCAATTATGACTTAATGGACCTTAATTATTTAATTGGGCCTAATGGGCCAAAATTAATTTAAAGGCTTATGGGGTAACTCCCGGATTGGATTTTGGTTATTCGGTTTGACCCGAGTTGACCAAAAGTCCACGCCTTAAGAAATTAATTAAAAGCCCATTAGACTTTAATTAAATAAACATTAGATGTTTATTGGGCTTTGAGACCCGTTACGATTAAATTTGGAATTTAAATCGTAAAGGTTCGTTAATAAAAGTGTAATATTTAATTTGGAATTAAATAGTGAATTAGAATTAAATGCGTATTAAATTGGATTTAATTATATAGTTTAATTTAATTCGAGAATTCGTACTTTGAGTACTTATTCGCAAAACGAGTTTGACTCGAGCAAAAATCAAATCATTGTTTGAACATTGGATGATCACTAATTATCAGATTAATTAATTGGATTAGATTGATTGATAACATGCTTGTATGAATACATGGTTGCGATGCATGAATAATGTATATCGGATGGATATTAGTCGGGTGGGGCATTTTTGGAAATTGTATAATAAATTTGATTTATTAATTGGACCTGCGTGTCCAGCCTTATCACCTCTATACTCTTTGTATTCTCTTCTCACCTATTCCCCTCAATGTAAATGAGGTTTCTTTAGAAGTGTAGTGTAACGGGTAGAAGTAAATACATGTGCTAGCTTTGGAGAGAGAAAATGAGAGATTTGATCTAGGATCAATGTAAAGTATCCATCCGCATATCATTATTATTTTATTTCATATGCGCTTTATTATGTGTTTAGAATGCATGTTTAAGGGTGTATGATGATGAGACCTTAACAAAGATAATAAATTGGTTGCCAATTTGCACGCAAAAAACCCTCGTTCAATATTAAGCGTCTTTCCTTCCATTGAGTGATTCTCACTCAAGATCCGAGACAGCATTGGTTTGTTGGCCAAAGTCAAGGCCTTTGTCTGTCGAAGATGTGTTTGAATCACGAAGACTTTGTTCCATATCGGTGTCTTGTCCAAGTTGTGGTTTGTTGGCCAAAGTCAAGACCACTTCTTGTCCATCGACATTGATTACAAAGCTTTCCATGGTCAATGGGTCGCGCTTGACTGGGATCGCTAAGTTTGTTGTGCCAAAGCCAAGGCTTAGTTGATTCAGAGGAAAAAGGTTAGGTAATACATTGGATGTATTGGCATATATAAGATATATGTTTCGGACTTGGATGTCTCCCTACCGGATCTAGGAATTGGATGGGATCCAATTGATCTTAGAGATCTACCTAGTTAATTATCATACAATTTGTTGGCCAAAGTCAAGATTGTGTGATATTTAACGGGATCGTAGCCCACTAGGAAACACGGTTTCCCGAGTACTCGACAGAGGGTTAGAGGCTCGCTGAAAAATAGTGGGAGGCAAGAATTGAATTTGCAATACTCGTTCAATTACTCGCCATACGCGCTCATTCAATTTATTTCGTCGTTAGATTAAATGTTAGTTGGACTAATATTTAAATTGTTGTTTTAATTAACAGTTGGACTATATTATAGTTGATTATATATAATTGGATTATATTAATCAATATATTTGAATTAATTGATTTCAATTTACAGTTGATTTTATAGTTGGACTATAGTAATCAATGTAATTGAGGTTAATTAATTTAGATTATATTTGATTATATAGTTGGACTATTATAATCATTATAATAAATAGTACCACAAATCGTTGATTAAATTGTTGGACTATTAGAATCAAGATATAAAAATGAAAGATTAGTGTTTAAGACATAATCCTGGGTGAAAATGTATTTAGACGACTATAATTTTCAAATTGGGAATAAAGTTTCAGGATAGTCCTGGAAAATAACAAGTTACTTTATTTGATAAAATAACATATTATGCCTAAGCCCAGAGTTAAGCAAATAGTAGAGCATAATCTTTGGAAGATCTTGTAATGATAACTTAAGTGCTTAATCCATTAAGCTTGTAGAGTAGACTCCTTAATTTCTGAATCAGAACCAATGATTAGATCCTTAAAGTATGATAATGAAATTGAAGGATTTTCATAAATCTACACTTAGATTTTAAGAAGGCTTTGACTTCAAAAATGTTTGTCATAAATATGTTCACAACTAGTATTAAAATTAGATTTTAGATACTTAGTGTGGTACATAAATATGTAATGATGTTCAGAATCTGCTATGAGCAGGATACTGACTTCTATTGAGATTTATCTGTGAATTGGAAACGGGACGAAAGTCGCTGTTTTAACCGTAGATACCTGAATTTAGGAACTACCTTCGGGTTAATACTTAAATTAAGGAACTATTATAATGTAACTAATTTGACTAGATACATTATCTCTATATCAGTGTTTAACCCGCTGCGGGTGAACCTTTATATTCTAGAACACTAAAGTGTTTTATTGTATAAAGATGATATTGAGATAAACACATTAGATGTGGATAACAGAATTTGTATTTTGAATATAAATATCTCAAATATATAACATGACAAATAAATAGCTCAAACTGATTTGATCAGTTAAGAAACTTAATTGTGGCATAGTTGTCAGGGACACTATTAAACAAGACTCGTATATCCGCACTTTTGAAGAGCGGGTACCAGGACTAATTTGATTATATTCAAATAAAGTCTACGAATCTAGTTTATTGGGCAAAGCGCCTAAAACACTATTTACTTGGTAAAAGTGTAAGTGCCACCGACCTGCTAGCCCTACTTCATAGTGAAGTAAGTGGGCCTATGTCTAGTTAGGCTAGATATGGATATGAATATTTCGTGACCTTTACGGATGTGGCATCGCGTTATGGTTATGTGTTTCTAATGAAACACAAATCGGAAACTTTCAAGTTTCGACACGAAATACACAAACAGATCGGCTAAAGTATTAAGTTGTTACGGTAAGACCGTAATGGAAAATACTTAACCAATAAGTTTCTAGTATACTTGAAAGAGTATAACATTCTTTCAATGAGGACTCCTTCCGGAACACGTCAGTTTGACGGTGTGTCCGAACAGATTAACCGAATTTTGTTAGACATGATAAGGTTAATCACGAGTCGCTCTGAGCTACCATTTCCTTCAACGGATAAGCTTTAAACCCAAATAGGATAAGTGTCAATTGTAGGTCATCCTAGGGATACCATAAGTATTGTACTTATACGCCTCACATGAGAACAGTTAGATTGTTGCTCACCATGCGGTTTTCCTAAGAGGAATACCAATATGCAGTGGTAAGTGGGAGGATAGTATAACTCGATGAAAATCGGAGTGATACTATTCAAGGCACTGAATCCTAATGGAACACAAATGGTTCATCAAGGATAAAACTATTACTATTAATCTTCGAATACACAAGAACCGCGTAAGTCGGAGAGAGTCAGAAAACAACCTGGGGTATGGGTTTCTGATCTAACCTCATAAAGATGTGAATCTTATTGAGGAATACCAACTGACTACGTATGAGGAAGTGATACAAGGTATCAACTCCCTAATTATGGCAAAGTGCCATATAATCCGAAATGGATTCCATGTATATCAACCAGTTTGGATACTAGTTGATGTACCACAAGACATTGTGCCTAATGGTACTTAAAAGTCTTCTAGGAAGACATACATGGATGGCAACATACCAACGTATAAAGCAAGGCTTTAACGGAAAGGTATCGTTATCAACATTGTGTTGATTACGATTCAACCTTTTACCTGTTGCCACGGTAAATCCATTTGGATAATGCTTGTTATTCGATCCATGATTGGATTGAAGCAAGCATTAGGTTATTGGAATTATCGTTTTGATATAATCATAATGGTGTACGATTTAATTCAAAACAAAAAAATAATTCTTGTGTATATAAGGAGGTTAGTGGGAGCGCACTGACAGTGGCTGTCCTATAAAATAATGATAATATGTCATTTCTTGGAAATGATATTCCCATAAAATAAAATATCGGCGAAAGCTTGGCTTTCGAAATACTCTCCGTGGAACTGTACATTAAAAAAAAAATGTACAAGACCTGGTGTATCATACGCTTTGAGCATATGGATTCACAAACAGGCTAATCCGAGTGATAGTCACTGGATTGATGTTAAGAACATCCGTTAGTATCTTAGAGAACTAAGGATGCCGTCTTAGTCTATGGAGAAGGAGAACTTGAAGTGACTGGAATCACTGTAGCAAGTTTCCTATAACCGATAAAGACGACTAACAGTCGCAAACGGTATTATACAATTTGAATAACGGTACAATGAGCGGGAAATCTTCCAAGCAAGATACTGTTACCGAATAAACAACAAATGCGGGTTAATTGCAGCAGCTGAAGCAGCAATTGAAGCCATCTGGGTCAATAACAAATCTAATTAGATTAGATATAGTTCTGTTAGCAGCTGAGCTAGGCGTCAGCACAGGCTAAAGAATTATTGGTCTCATCAACGATCCAGATATATACTTCGATATTCATCTGATTCATTCGGATCATACATCGTGGCGATGTGATGATCGAATAAATCGCATCAGACGATAATCATGGAAATCCGCAGACGAAAGCTTTTCTCAGCAGTTTGAGCCAACCGTACATAGTTCGGGTGTCAGAGACTCGAGTGACTGGCTATAGGCCAAGTGGGAGATTGTTGGACAATTATGACCCATAGCGTCACTATTTGTACAGATCACGGTGTTGTTGTACAAATTAACTATGTGACAAAGGAGATTGCACTCTTATCATTTGTGATTAGATCACCTAGATATATAAATGATGAGAGGTCCCTATGATTTGTTCCTGGACCGAGAATGATATGTGACAGTATCAGTCCACGAAGGATAAATCATTAAATATCCTTAGTCAGAGTATTATCGAGATTGGACATCGATAAATACGTAAAAGACTAGTATTACACTTGTGCGCGTTTGTGAGGGCACAACGGCATAGTTCTCATATATTTGGGTATATGATACTCATGCAAGTGTAGTAGGAGGTTGTGTTTCACCGATGGTACGGGAAACAGCTTCGCTCTGGATAGACCCCCCGCGGAATCCCATTGGTAGTATGACTATGTGTCTATGGGAGTCTGCAATCAGGGTAGGTGTATTTGGTCTTAACTTGAGACTTGCACCGCTAATACATACGACAATCAATATACTTTAGTTGAGGTCGTCCAGGGCTTTAACCGGTTCTGTGTACGCCGATACTGGGTATATTGAGAATCGTAGTGTGTTGGGTGTGATGTCAAGATGGAAGTATCACTCCAGTCATAGTGGAGATGATGGTCACGTAGGATACGGAACTCGTTCTCTTAAATGCTCGAGCTATCGGGATATTATGACTAGGTCATGTATATCCGATTGTAGAGACTAGTTACCAGACATCCGATATGTGCTTCTTACGGGGCAGACACAATTCCAGCCCCAGGCCTTGCACGTGACAATCCGATACTGGACAGAAATACGCAATACTTCGGTATACTACGCTTGATATAGATCACATATTCATATAAGGATATTTCCGGAGAATTGGGTAGGCATGGCGCTTTGCTAGAAGCCAACCTTGTCTTGTAAATCGGCATAAACGTAGTACGAGGTACTTACGTGTTCGGATAGTCCGACGACCGCATTTACTGCCAACATATCCGGGGATCTCATGGGTCGCTTCCCAAAGATTCACCGATGACGTATGACTCGCACTTTACTTAATCTGGGATTAATTAGAAGAGAGAGAAAATTAATCTGGGATTAATTACGGAGATATTTTATCTGGGATAAAATATTAATTAAAGAGAGAGAACAATTAATTTGGAATTAATCGATGAAATAATATATTCGATATATTATACGAAATTGGATTTCGACGCGGAATTAAAATTAGATTTTAATTCGGGCGAACGAATTAATTTAGAATTAATTCGTTAGCGACGTGAATAGTGATTTCGCTAGGCGTAATCATTTAATTATGATGCGACGGAAAATTCGTTAATTCAGAATTAGCGAACCCGAGCCCGAGAGTGGTTGCGAGCGCATTCGCATTTCGAATTCGAGTGCGGCACGCAAGTCACATCAAGCGTCAAATCGCTTGTCGCATCAATTGTCAAATCACATGTCACTTTGAGTGATATGACATGACATGTTGTCACTTTAATAAAGTGACTTGATGTGAAAAGTAAAAGTGATGGGTAAAAGGTGAAAAGCATTTATTGATTTTTTGCTTTTTGACTTTTTGGAAAAAAGAAAATGTTTGATATATATATTTATTTGTTTTTGGAAAATAAATAAAAAGATATATGTATTACTTTTTCTCTTCCCTCCTATATTTTTTCGTTTCCTCTCTCCTGGAAGCAAGGGTTCACGTTTTTGTGAACAAAATATTTCCCTCTCATTTTTCTCTTATTCCTCACACGGCTTGGAGCCGATCCTTCTTTCCATTTTCTGGTTTTGGCCGAATCAGTGAGAAGCAATGAAGAAAAAGAAGTGCTAGCACACACCATGGGTCAATACAAGGTGATAGGGTAGTGAACACATGAGCATGGAAAGCTTGAAGCTTGGAGCTTCAATGGAGTCTTTCATGGCCGAATCTTGGAGACACAAAGACACTCAAAACCGACCAACCTACTGCTCTTGGAAGGCTTGGTCGAATGCTCCTTCATGGTGGGAGAGGCTTGTTTTGTTTGATGCATCAAATCCATTCAATGTGAGTATGTATTCCGCCTTATTCCTTTGATGTATTCATGCGTTTTTCTTGCTTGATTTCATGATCTTGGGACCTAATTAGAAACTCAACAGCAACACCTACAACCCAGGGTGGAGTAATCATCCCAATTTCGCATGGAGCAACAATTCAGGGCAAATGAACAACCCACCACCCGGATTCCAACAACAGAACAAAGGCCAGGAGAAGGCAAATGAATCAGGAATAACAGAAGTATTGACCCACTTGAAAAAGATAGAAGCAAAACATGACTCTCAAGAAGCAAGATATGATGCTATTTTTCAATCCCAAGCAGCATTAATTCAAAGTCAATCAGCTTTTATTAAAGCACTGGAGAATCAAATTGGACAACTGGCCAATGCTCAGAGTTACAGACTGCCAGGTAACCTTTCTAGCAACACTGAACCAAATCCGAGGAACATGGGGAAGGAGCAGTGTCATGCCATCATGTTAAAAAGCGGTACTGAAATCAACAAAGATGTTGGAGCCAAAACAACTGCTAAGGAAGTTCCAAAAGAAACAAAACAACAATTGGAGGAAAAAGAAGCAAGGGAAAAAGAACAGATCACTCCACCTCCACATTTTCCTCAGCGTCGTCAGAAAAACAAACTGGACAAGCAATTTGCTCGATTCTTGGAGGTGTTTAAAACGCTACATATCAACATTCCATTTGCAGAAGCGTTGGAACAAATGCCCAGCGATGCCAAATTTATGAAAGACACTCTTTCACGAAAGAGGAGATTGGGAGATTATGAGACAGTAGCATTATCAGAAGAATGCAGCGCCATCATTCAGAGAAAACTTCCTCCAAAGTTGAAAGATCATGGCAGTTTCACTTTTCCTTGCACCATAGGAGAACATGACTTCGGTAAGGCTCTGTGTGATTTAGGTGCTAGTGTTAACTTGATGCCTTTTTCTATTTTCAGGAAATTACAGATTGGAGAAACAATGCCAACTTCAGTCTCTCTACAACTTTCTATTAGAACGCTTGTATTTCCAAGAGGCGTAGTTGAGGATGTGCTGGTCAAGGTTGACAAATTCATTTTCCCAGCAGATTTTATTGTCCTTGATATGGAGGAAGACGCAGACGTGCCAATTATCCTCAGGAGACCATTCTTGGCTACAGGTCGAACCATTATTGATGTACAAAAAGGAGAACTAACCATGAGGGTACAAGACCAAGAAGTAACATTCAATGTTTTCAAGGCCATGAATTTCCCAGATGATGAAAAGAAGGAGGAATGTTTCAGACTTGATGTGATACATAGTACCGTTCAGAACTCTGATGAAAGACAAAGTTCTACTGACAAACTTAAAGCATGTCAATTACCTGTGGAGCCTGAAGATAAAGCGCACTGCGTACTGAAGAAGCATATTCTTGCACTACAAGCAACTGAAGAGAAAAAGTTCCACCAGCTCAACGAATTGGAGGAATTTCACATACAGTCTTTTGAGGATGCCAAATTGTACAAGGAAAAGGCAAGGAAAAGACATGATGAGAAGTTAGTGCGCATACAACTGGAACTTGGGCAGAAGGTACTGTTAAAAAAATCAAGGGTGAAATTCTTCCCATGGAAGCCAAAATCACGGTGGTCAGGTCCATTTGTGATCACCAAGGTTTTACCAGACAGAGTCGTTGAGATACATGATCCTGACTCCAACAAAACTTTCAAGGTTAAAAACAAGCGTGTTAAGCACTACTGGGGAGAATCATTTGAGCGACAAAAAGAAAGTGTCACACTTTCAGATCCAGCCTAACGTTCGAGAAGTCACGTCTAGCTGACGACTTTAAACTTAGCGCTCGCAGGGAGGCAACCCATGCAATTTTTTTATATATTTTGATTTGGAGTGATTTAATTTTGTGTGTTTAGTTTTTACAGATTAATACATTTCAAGATGGAAGAAGCTCTCACAAATCTTCACAAGCAATTTCCTTCTCTCCCTAAAAAATCTCTGATGAAGGTTTACAAAGCTCGTTTGGAACGGATGAGGTTACTGATGATCAAAGGTAATCCTACTGACATTCGTTGGATTATTGAAGCACGGGTCCGATTGGCAGGTGAGTCTTCTGACTCTTTTATTTCACATCTGCCTGGTTTAGGAAAGAGCACTTATGCTAAAAAGAGAAGAGCCAAAAGAATGTGTGTTTGTTATAAATGTGCTCGCATGTTTTGTAATACTCGTTGTCGTTCTTTAGGAATGGTGTCTGATAACCGCGATGATAAGAATAATTTCATTAGGGATGGCTTGAGTAAGGAGTATTTGGATGACATATCTAAAACTCTTGAGACGCATCTCAGTGGATGTGTGTATCATGAAATTCGCATGTTATATACACAATTCCAAAAGGAAAGACAACAATTAAGTCTCAGGAATCTAACACAAAAAGACCCTGTTTGCCAATTTATAAGAAAATTGGATGGGAAGCTTGTCCCTGACGCATAGACGTCAATCAAGCCGCTACTTTTCTTATACATATTATATCTCTTTGTCTTTTCCTAATAATTGTGATTTTTTTTGTTGTTTTCTTTTATTTTCTCCGACAGAATCCATACCTTTTTGACTATCACGATTCATTATACTGTTTAACTAATAATTGTTATTTGGCAGGTACTAGTGCTATTATTGTTACTCACCCTTTTCAGGTGTTATAAATTCAACTCATCATTGCACTTTTGAAGACATCCAGAGTAAAACATGGAAGCCACTTTGAGAAGACGAGTTGAGAACATTTGTGTGTTTTGCGGTAGTAGTGTTGGTACTAAACCACAATACGTAGAAGCAGCACATAAATTGTATCGAGTCTTAGCTGCAAGGAATATTCACTTAGTATATGGCGGAGGCAATCTTGGACTAATGGGGATCGTTTCAAAGGCCATACAGGAAGGAGGTAGTAACGTTTTAGGAATCATCCCAAAACCCTTGGCAGAGGCAAATCTTATTGGATCATCAAACGGAGATGAACTGATCGTGCCAGGTATGTCTGAACGATTGGTAGAAATGATTAACTACGCTGATGCTTTTATCGCTTTGCCAGGTGGCTTGGGCACATTGGAGGAAATTTTTATAGTGCTATCTTGGGCGAACCTGAACATACACCAGAAACCAATTGGGCTGTTTAACGTTGATGGATTTTATGATTTTCTCTGTGTGTTTCTTGATGATGCTCGAAGAAATGGGTTCGTGTCAAAACCTTTAAAAGAACTACTCTTTACTGCCAGAACTGCTCCGGATCTAATAGACCAACTCTTAGCCTATGATCCACAAGTTGACCCTATCATTTCAAAGATAAATTGGTCCGAGGAAGATCGTGGTAAGAGGCGTCGTGTTAATCTGGATCTTAACCTTTAACTTTTCGTGTAGAATTTCAGCTAACCAGGTACTATCTTCTAAACTCTTCTTCTATTGTTTAAGACATTGGGGACAATGTGTCATTTAGGTTTGGGGGAGGGAATTAGTTGATCAGTACCTTGTTTTTAGTTTGTGTGTTATTTTTATTTTTAGTCCAAAATTTTTCGAAAAATACAAAAAAATTGAAAATTTTTCAAAAATTACAAAAATATTTTGCGTTTTTGTGTTTTTATTTTGACTAAAAAGGTGAAATTGGTAAGAGATAGCTGAGTAAGGAGTTTCCACTCCTAAGACGTATCTCAAACCTATTTCGAAACAAGTTAATTTTTGTTTATTTCATTTTAAATTATTTAATTTGTAAATTCTCCATAAAACATACTAAAATGGATCTTCATATGCTCAGTTAGCAGATATTATCAACATACATTGTAACATACAGACATGAGCTATAATTGAAAAGTTTGTAACATTAAGTGCTCTAGTTTAATTGGAGGAAGCACCTCAAAAAGTGATGGAGTAAAGAAAAAAAAAGTTGAGATCCGAGTTATTAAGTCTGTAAGGGTGTTTTAACACCTAGTGCCCTAAAACCAACTGGTTTGGGAGTCACTAGCCCAAAGCTCGCTACATGGATCAAAGATGCTACAAAAATATATTTATCTGAAGTCTGAGTAATTAAGTCCGTAGGGGTGTCTTAACACCGGGTGCCCAAAAGCCAGCTTTTTTGGGAGCCACCGACCCAACACTCGCTACAAAGATGGAAGATATTGTTTATAAATAAAAATTAGGACAAAAAAAAGGTGTGAAATCTGATAGAACTTTAGGACAAAAATATTACTCTCTTATCAACTACACTTGTGACTGTTGTGGGCAAAAATGAGATTGATTAATACTTTGTTGGCTGTGTATATGGAGAATGGTAAATATAATTGGAGAATTTACTTATTCGGTAATTTAGAAAGAAACAAAACAACTAGTAACTTGGAGTAGAAGTTTCACCTGATTAGTCACTAAATTCTTTATTCTCTTTTCTCTTGTCTTTTTGCTTTTATGTGCATTAGTTTTACTACATTTTTACTTTTGTAAAATGTTTGTGGGTATCATTGCTGTAAACCATCACGAGACTACAACTCGTCCACTAGGGACACCTAGGGGTTTAAAGTCTTGTTGCATACGCTAAATGCAACCATGATCCCTACGAAAGTGGCTTAGTTTAATTTTAATTGTTTCTTGTATTTTATTTTGTTGTTTTGCTCGAGGACTAGCAAAATATTAGGTTTGGGGGTGTGATGAGCGGAAAATATATCAATATTTACCGCCCCTTTAACTTAATATTTTGTTTAGTTTCTCGGGTTTGATGAACGTTTTATTGTGTTTTATTTTATTTTACAGATAAAATAATAACGGGTCTCAATGAAATCATTTAGGACGAAATATGGGTCAAATAAGGGCAATTATTGGACTTGATATTTTAATTTTGGAGATTGGAAACTTGAAAGGGCGTTTTTGACAAAGTGCAGTTTTGGAAATTCCAGTTTTGCACACCTGTCGTATTTTGGACATAACGTTTTACTCCGATATTGGATTGAGTTGATTCAAGTGCCAGATTAAAGAAGACTCAAATAAATACAACTTTGAAAGATGAAATATTTTCGAATTCTGAAGATTTCATGACCGAAATTGATGAACCATCCAGAAGTGTGTTGTGTGTAATTATTAAAGTCATTATCAATCATTTTCAATGCAAAAACATTAATTAATAAATAAATAATAAAATTATCAAATCTAATTAATAATGGATTTGGTGGAGTAATTAGTGGAGAAATTAATAATGGATTTAGTGGAGAATTTGATGGATGATTTGATGGAGGCAAAATTTTGCCTATAAATACCAAGTCATTTCATTTGTAAAATTCATAATTTCTTCTTTAAAATTCCTAAAGAATAAATAAGAAGATTGTATATTGTTTGTTTATTTATAGCTTTCAGTAATTAATTTCCGCTTTCGCACTTTCTTTTCTTTATTTTTCAGTTTTTACTTTCCGCAATTTACTTTTACGCACAATCATTTCCTTTCTTTACTTTTGCAGTTTTTATTTTTCATGCAATGAGGAGGTTATTCCCCTTTGCTGGGGTGAAATGTAAAGCTTTTATTATTGCTATTTAGATTAATCTCCCTTAATTATAATATATAAACTATTTAGAACTTGACTTAATGAGGATACCGCTATATTGGCCGGTTGGTAATTAATTATAAATTGGTTTTAACCTGACTAAGTATGGATACCGCCTGGTTGGTCGGTTGGTAATTAATTATTAATTTGACTTAATCAGGATACCGCCTTTATGGCTGGTTGGTAATTATCACGTAAATTTAATATATTATATTAAGGGAGATATCTAAAATAGTAGTAATAAAAGTTGATCCTCTAACCCCCAGCATTTTCTTTTATTGTACTTTTACTTTATTTAATTTCAGTAATTTACTTTTCACCAATTTACTCTTCAGCAATTTACTTTCAGTAATTTACTTTTATTTTTTTACTTTTTGCTTTTTACTTCTTACGTTTTACTTTTACTTTTTACTTTTTTTTACTTTTCTGCAATTTACTTTTCAGTATTTAATTTTAAGTATTTCACTTTATGTCTTTTATTTTATTTAAATTTTTACTACCCGTAAATATGTGTCGTAACTAAGCCAGTTATCTGGGGTTGTGATGAAATCCAATATCACCGGTTTATAAGGGGTTAGATTATAGCTTGGGTAATATAAAGGTTTATTTATTAAGTCTTAATCTTAATGCTTTTTATTAACTGGCCATTAATAAAATTGATTAGGTAGACCTTAGACTCAATATCCCACTATCTTCCTTGAGGATAGATAACCCTTTAATAGATTTCCTTACAGGATAAGAATATACATGTCGGGCGGGGGTAGCCATAATTGGAACTTAAACTTAATAAATCCAGGTAATTTGGTTGACATAGACATATGGTTCAATTGGGTTATACTGGGTATTTCTAATCGACCATCGGAAGAGGCTTTTACATAATTTAGTGTTCCAAGTTAATAAATTAATATATTACCCAACTGTAAGATAACTACTTCATCTTTAATAGATATTGGAAGGATTCACAACCCTGGATACTTTTATAAATTTG
The DNA here is from genome assembly GCA_019454045.1 of Zanthoxylum bungeanum. Taxonomy (NCBI): domain Eukaryota; kingdom Viridiplantae; phylum Streptophyta; class Magnoliopsida; order Sapindales; family Rutaceae; genus Zanthoxylum; species Zanthoxylum bungeanum. Next base: position 611,176 of record SKCR01030641.1, on the reverse strand, counting down.
AATTTTCTTCAATCTACTTTCAAGAAATTTTATTTACTTGTTTTAAGTTTTAAAGTCACCACCCAATCAAATAATCAATCTATTAGATACTTGTAAACATTTGACCTCATAAAAAATTAATAGAAAAGGTTTTAAGTCCTCGTGGGATCGATACTTTTTATACTACTTGAACGATACGTGCGCATGCGTTATACGCGTGTGATTATGCACCGGTCAAGTTTTTGGCGCCGTTGCCGGGGACTTATTTATCTTTCATTATTAATTTAGAGGTTAGATACCTTTACTTGTATTTAATTTCTTTTTACTTATTGTTTTTGTTTTCTTGTGTTTCAGGTTCTCAGATATTACATGAGACGAACCAGAAGCTTTGAACTCCGACCGCTTGACCCAGAAATTGAAAGAACCATCAGACAGTTGAGAAGAGAAAGGCGAGAAGGCCAATAAGCTTTAGTCAACATGGAACCTGAACCTTTGGAAGTTGCACCACTAATACATATTTGAGACAGAACCATTCCGGTGGTCGACGGCTTCATTTCTTGTATTGTACTTCCTCCCTTACCAAAAAATGTGGGTGACATCAAAACATGCATCCAGATGATTCAGCAGTCAGTACAGTTTGGGGAAATGCAACTGAAGATCCTAATTCCTATATCAGCAACTTCCTGGAAGTTTGCGGTACTTTTAATTACAACCGAGCAGCTGAAGAAGCAATGAGACTGCGGGTTTTTCCATATTCCCTAAAGACAAGACTAAAGCTTGGCTACATTCGTTACCAGCAGCTTCCATCACAACTTGGAACACTCTAGCCACCAAATTCCTTGCAAAGTACTTTCCACCAGCCAGAACTGCAAAGTTAAGGAATGACATCACATCCTTCGTGCAACAAGATTCAGAATCCCTTTGTGAAGCTTGGGAAAGATTCAATGATTTACTTCAGAAATGTCCTCACCATGAGATCGCAAAGTGGCTACAAGTCCAAACCTTCTACAATGGAATTTCTGGAATAATGAGAACCACAATTTATGCTGCTGCTGGAGGAGCTTTGATCGAAAAAGGATAAGATCAAGCGTGGGACTTAATTGAAGAAATGGCCAACAACAACTCCTTGTGGCCAACAGAAAGGAGCATGATTCAAAGAATTGCAGGAATTTATGAAGTTGGAGCCAACACAGCACTAAATTCCAAGCTGGATGTGATTTGCAAAAATCTGGAAACTCTTAACATGAAAGTTAATGGTGGATCCACAAGTTCACCATTTGGAGGAGCACCTGAGTCAGAATATTTCAACCAACATAAAGAAACGGTGAATTATGTCAACAATTTCAATAGACAGGGGAACAATCCATATTCCAACACCTACAACCCAGGGTGGATGAATCATCCCAATTTCGCATGGAGCAACAATTCAGGGCAAATGAACAACCCACCACCCGAATTCCAACAACAGAACAAAGGCCAGGAGCAGGCAAATGAATCAGGAATAACAAAAGTATTGACCCACTTGAAAAAGATAGAAGCAAAACTTGACTCTCAAACAGCAGGATATGATGCTATGTTTCAATCCCAAGCAGCATTAATTCAAAGTCAATCAGCTTCTATTAAAGCACTGGAGAATCAAAACATGACTCTCAAGCAGCAGGAAATTTTATAAGGAATGGAGAATTGTAATATCCAGAAATTCAGAAACTCTTCCGGAAGGATTTTATATTGCATATCGGGTCTCAGAATGAGAATATATTGGACAATAAGAGTTCAAGTGTTGAAATATAGCTCGAAATATTTTAAAATAGAGATTTGATGTACTGAAAATCGTGTGACATTACTGTTTACGCGATTTATGTATATTATTTTATACGAATGAAGTTTGTTTGTTCGGCTATAGAGATAGCAAATGAACTCTGATTTAGTTGACTCTTAAACAATCAGACTAACTTTTCCGAGACGAACAACTTTCATGTTTAATACTCTTTGAAATGTGCATCATACGGGCTTCAAAAATATAAATTTCCATGAAAGCCCTATGGCAGGGGCCTGACTATAATTTACGGGGGTTAAAATATAATTTTCAGAATCAGTCTTATAAATACCTCATAGTTTTCAGAAATTACGCAAATGTCAAAATTCTCTCATCTCCCCAAAATGCCTCATCGTCTCCAAACTGTAGAAGCTACTGTCAGGCCGCGTCGGCCACCCTTTATTCGACGGTGGCCGATGATGACGTCAGAAACATCTAGAATGGCCGCTGGAGAGAGAGAAAAAACGTGAATGGGTATCTCGATCTTGGCTCATCGCTTCTTTTCACGACCCGAGCCATCCGCCAAATCGAAGCTCTCAGAGAGTACTACAAGTTGGCTGTGATGGATTTTTCGCTTCGTGCACGGTTGCATGCAAAACAAGATAGAAAGATTTAAATGAATAGTAACCCACGGTGAACAGTAGCTCCTATCAAAATTTCGTAGATTTCAACGCGTTCATGGGATCGTTTGGAGTCTGTATATGCCCTCGAAATCTCGGTAAGACATCCCAGTAAAAATCCGCGAATTTCAAGTTTATAGTCAAATGTTCGGATGTATCCAATAGCTTCGTAGAGTGGAGTATTGATATAAATTGAATTGTCTGAGTATTAGTATATTGAATATAAGCATTCAATACAATCCGAGTGAAAAAAGAATGAGTTTGATCGATCCGTTAAAATATGTAGGTTTTCAGTAAAAGTGAGATTTTGCGTATAAAGATGTGTTTTGGTTTTGATGATAGTTATGAGTTATTTATGATATTACTGTAGAAAACGCTTTCCTTACGCAACGAAAATGGCTAAGAGACACAGATCAAACTTGAAAATTTTTTCTGCCATTCCCTTTAACTGGCCGAATACTACTGCCAACACCACTGAAATTTTGCTTCAGTTTTAGATAAAATTCCAGCCCCGGAATAGTCCCCAGAAAACCCCAAACAACAGAACAAAAACTGGATTGTTTTAGACTCAATTCATGCCCAACACACTACAGAAATAGCCCCTGAAATACGCGGACAGAGGCTGTGTTTTGGTTCTGATTTTTCACTTGAAAACATCCCCAACACAGCCCCAAGACACCAAAAAATGTTCCCCAAAAAAACTGGATTAAAACGAAACTAAACCGAGTTCCGTTTCACCAAGTAAAAGGGGCGGCAATGAGCAAAAATAATGCTCACTGCTGTGAACAACAAGAAAAAGATGAAGATGAAGATTTGTTCGACACCACAAAGTCTTCCGAACTATATCTCGTTACCAACGGAAACTTGTTTGGGCAAGACTCACAAAATAATCCCTAAACGATTTAGAGATTTAAACACACTTGATATCTTATTTTTAATTTCTTCTTTTTCTTTCTTTTTGGTTTTGTCTCAACTTTTGAGAGAGAATGAACAAGAAGAAGATGAAGGCTAGGGTTAGAATGAAAGACTTATTCAAAAGAAAAATCATATTTTCCTTCTTACACTTAGGGTTTAATTTTACAAAATAAAACAAAACCCTACCTCTTCCTCCAAGCCAAAATTCGGCCAAGCACATGTGTGAATAAAAAATTTTGTGACATCAATATTTACTTTCCTTAAAAGAAAATATGTTACAAAACAAAAGGTTAAATGCCTATTTAAAAATTGTAACTTCTAAATTAAATCCAAAGGTTTCCAAAACCCAAATTTAGAAATTACTATCTTAACCTTTTCATTTAATTATATCTAATATAATTAAACCACATTTGTTCAAATATCATATATTTACTAAAACCATATATTAAATTTTAATATAATGTTTCAAGTGAGACATAATAATATTATTAATCATATTAATAATATTTATACCTTTGTCAGTATATAATTGGACTATCCAATTATACTAAATTTGCTATAGTATATCAAGATAGCACAGAGACCAAATGGACCTACGGTTCCGAGCTCCAATAATCTTGAAATATTAATTAAGCTCTTAATTAAATATTTCAAATTATTAACTCCGGGTTATTCCACTAAAAACCCGAAGTTGCACTCTCATTGCAGCAGATGATATATTAAGCCGAACCAAGTCTGTGTCCATCGATATAGTCACTACATATAGATTAACCCTTCACAAGTATCTCGTAATTAGAGTTGGGTCATAATGTCTGTTATACCCCTTTAATTATTTTTACCTTAAGTACCATTGATTCTCTAATGAACGATTTATTCATAACGATTCTGAGTTTTAATCTTTCTATTCGTAATAGAAAGACTTGAGCGCTCTAACCATTCAAGTACCGAATCAACTCTTAAGAAAGATACTCCTCTACTTCTCGCAAGAAGGAGTGAACACCATATCTATGTAAAACGTTCCCAGCTACACAACAGACCATGCCCCCAAAGTACGTAGCTATTGGTCGGGATTGCTACACCAACCTCACCTTTGTAAATCAAAGGACATAGAATGGCATGCATGAGTTCATAGTACACTCAAGATTAAGATCAATCCATATATGGCAATCTAGTAGATCGAAATGAATTTCTTTGTTTAACGGATGTTATAAGAATGTCATTTCCATCTGGGTCCAGTCCTATATGATCACATCATACAAGGTGCCTCTATTCTCATGTCTCTACATGGACGATCTCGGATCAAAGTCGCCATACAAATATAGAATGGACCCAACTATAGACAAACCATAAACAAAATACCTAATTTGTTTGCTCTTTATGGACTATTTAAGATTACTAACTTCAGACTTAAATCCTTTTGTGTATGACACTCATACACTAAGTCTGAAGGCACATAAGTAATCTACGGTAATCAAGATAATTTATAATATTAAAAAATTATACAAACATTTTAAAAATTAGCAATGCATCATTTTATTTCAAAACAAATAAAGCCGTCTACATTACATGCAGCTCTAGGGCATACATCCTAATAATATCCCACTTGCACTAGAGAAAATGGGACATGTCACGTAATCCAAGACCATCTAGGTGACCGTCAAACACTTTATCCGACAAGGTCTTTGTAAACGGATTAGCCAGGTTCTCTGCAGATGCAATCTTTGTGACGGTAACGTCTCCTCTCTGCATTATCTCCTTGATGAGATGATATTTCCTCTCTATATGCTTTCGCCTCTTGTGGCTTCTTGATTCTTTAGAGTTTTCCACTCACCACTATTGTCGCAATAAAGTGTGAGTGGTCTATCCATATCTGGAACAACTTCCGGATCTCCCAAGAATTTACGGAGCCAGACTGCTTCCTTAGCTGCTTCACAAGCTACTACATATTCAGCCTCCATAGTGGAGTCAGCAATACAAGATTTCTTTATACTCTGCCATACTATAGCCCCACCACCTAGGGTAAACACTGATCCAGATCTTGATTTCCTAGAATCGACATCTGTCTAAAAATCACTACAAAATAGACTACTCTCACTGCAAAATAGATGTCTGGTCTTGTGCATAACATAGCATACATGAGACTACCAACTGCTGAGGCATATGAGATATGTCACATTTCCTCAACATCTTGAGGTGTCTTAAGAGACTATTCCTTTGACAAATGAATTCCATGCCAATAAGGTAGATTGCCTTTCTTGGAATTCTGCATCCCAAATCGCATAAGGGTTTTGTAGATATAGGATGTCTGAGACATAACTAACCGTCGTTTCTTGCGAACCCGAAGTATTTGAATCCCAATAACATATTTGGCCTCTCCCAAATCTTTCATTTGGAATTGGTTAGCTAGCCAGGTTTTCACGTTCGATAATATCTTTACATCATTCCCAATGAGTAAAATATCATCGACGTATAAAACAAGAAAAACCACCTACGCGTCAATGACGCGCTTGTACACACAAGGTTCATCAATATTCTTCTCAAAATCATAAGACTTGATCGTGGTATCAAATCGTATATTCCAAGACTGAGATACCTACTTAAGTCCATAAATAGACCTTTGCATCTTGCAAACGTTTTGCTTTTGACCTTGGGCTATGAACCCCTCTGGTTTTACCACATAGATACTCTCATCAAGATTGACATTCAAGAATGCAGTCTTGACATCCATTTGCCAAATTTCATAGTCATAATATACAGCAATGGATAGAAGAGTGCGGATGGATTTGAGCATGGCTACTGGCGAGAAAGTTTCCTCATAGTCAACTCCCTCTTTCTAGGTATAACCCTTGGCCACTAGCCGAGCCTTGAAGGTCTTTACCTTCCCATCTGCTCCTCTCTTTCTCTTATAGATCCAGTTGCAACCTATGGGTTTCACCCCATCAGGTTGATCTACAAGTTCCCAGACTGAGTTGGAGTACATGGACTCAATCTCTAGGTTCATGGCTTTGAGCCATTCCTCTTTGACAGAATCATCCATTGCAAAACGATAGGTCAATGGATCAATCATACAATCACTGGATGCGACAACTTGTGCCTTTACAACCCCAAGGTAGCGACCAGGTTGTCGTACAACCCTCCCACTGCCTCTAGGTGGTAGATCATTCTGACTAACTTGTATCTGACGCTTAGATGTCGAAGGTGCTATGTATTTGTCAACTGTCGTTGACGATGGTGTGCTGGTTGAACCAGTAGGTAACTCCTCAAGTAACACTTTACTTTGAGGCTTGAACTCCCTCATATAGTCCTCCTCTAGAAGCTTAGCATTTTTCGACATAAACACTTTGTTATCATCAGGACTATAGAAGAATCCACCCCTACTCTCCTTAAGATAGCCTACAAATAGGCACACCTTAGAACGTGGCTCCAACTTTGTAGTCTTATTCTTTAGCACATGTGTTGGACACCGCCATATGCGGAAATATCGTAAACTAGTTTTACGACTATTCCACAACTCTATGGGAGTCTTAGGAACAGACTTAAATGGAACTACATTAAGGATATGCATTGCAGTTTGCAGTGTATATCCCCAGAACAAACTAGATAGTGAGCTATAACTAAACATAGATCTCATCATGTCTAATAGGGTCTGATTTCTCCTATCTGTAACACCATTTTACTGTGGTGTTCCAGGTGTTGTGAGCTAGGATACTATCTCATGCTCAACTAAAAATTGCTCCAAATCTATGTAAAGGTATTCTCCTCCAAGATCTGATCGTAGAGTTTTGATTGTTTTACCCAACTGGTTCACAACCTCAGCACGATACTCTTTGAACTTTTCAAAAGTATCTGACTTGTGCTGCATTAGGTAAACATACCCATATCTGGAATAATCGTCAATAAATGTGACGAAGTATTCATAACCACCTCGGGCTCTTATATTCATCGGTCCGCAAACGTCCGAATGTATTAGCTCAAGTGGTTGATTGACTCTTATACCTATTCCAGTAAAAGGTCTCTTGGTAATTTTTCCTTCTAAAAAGGATTCGCAGACTGGTAAATTTCTGAACTTTAACTGGTTTAAGGCTTCGTTCTTTATCAATTTGTCTATCCGGTCAAGGTTGATATGACCAAGTCTAAGATGCTATAGATATGTGTCATCGTGAGAAATCTTTTGATGTTTAGTTTTAGGTTTCTCAACCTTAAACATTTCAGCGTTGAACAGTGACCTATGTGTTAATGGTCTTAACACATACAAGTTATTTTATGAGTTTCCTTTGCATTTAGTTAATCCATTTCTACCAATAATAACTAAATTTCTATTAAAAAATTGAATAACCATCATCCAAAAGTTTAGAAACAGAAATCAAATTCCTGCGAAAATAAGGAATAAATAACACATTGTTAAAATTTAAATAACTATTATTTGTAAAATTAAAACAAGAAACTCCCACCGCTCTTGCTGAAACGGCATCCCGTGTCCCGACCCTCATGGTGTAGTCACCTTTAGCAAGGTCCCTCCATGAGTCAAGTAGCTACAAAGAAGAACATACATGGTTAGTGGCTCTAGAATCAACAATCCAAGCAGATTTATCATCCTTCACTAATAGAGTATTGATAACGAGTAAATCATATTTACTTGTATCATTTTTCCCTTCAACTCAGCAAGGTATTTAGGACAATTCTTTTTCCAATTCCCGTTCTTGTTGCAGTAGAAACACTTTCCCTTGGGCTTGGCATCCTTGGAGCCTTTCTTTTTCTTCTTCTTCATGGGCTTAGCCTTAGCCTTCCCAGTGCTATTCTTCTTCATCTTTGCAGATTTAGAAGACTCGGCAACATTTGCCTCAGCAATGGGTTTACGAGGATCCACTAGCATGGACTCATATAGGGTGAGCTTATTTAGCAGCTGGGTCAAAGTAAAACTCAACTTGTTCATAACATAGTTGCTTTTAAACTGCAATAAACTCTTCGGAAGAGTTTCCATGATCATGGTCACCTAGCTACGCTCGTCAATACGAGCTCCATGAGTTTCACCAGTATTGAGATAGGTCATCATCCTCAAGATGTGCTCTCGGACTGATGTCTCATCCTTCATCCTAGCAGTCATCGCTAAGACCATGGCCTCATGACGTTGACACTCCGAAGGCTGCCTGAACATGCCCTGCAATGACTCTATTATATGAAATGCTGAAGTCATAGGTTCATGCTTTGCAGCAAGAACCTCAGACATCCCTACTAGTAAGTAGCAGCGGGCTTTCTCAGTAGCTGCGACCCATTTTTGGTAGGTATCGCACACAACTTGGCCAGTATTTCTGGCCGGCTCGGGAGGACACTCCTCTGTCAGGACAAACTTTAGGTTTTCGCAGACCAGGATAGCGTTCATGTTACTTTTCCACTAAACATAATTTTCTCTCGTTAATTTATCATTTGAGAGTATGAAAATAATTGGAGAAACCATGGATGAAAAATAAAATAAAAATGCATTTAACATTCATTCATCGCATATTAAAATCATCAAACAATTTTGGCATAAAATTAAACATGATGCATGAACCATGAACAACGAATTAGAAACCTAAGAGAATTACTATGCCACAGAAATCTATCATCTCACAAGTAAGTGCCGCTGTAGGGTAGGTCAAGTACTTTTATGATAGATCGAGACAATCTCAGTCGATTTAATATATATGGGAATAACTCTTATTCCTATATTAAACAACTACCGTTAGATTCGATTAAGGAATTTTATTAACACTTAATTAATCCTTTGTGAGTGTGACCTGCCGTTTCGGGATTTTTGGACTTAACGAGTGAAGTGTCGCCGTATGGTAGGTCAGTTCACAAGATACATCTAGAACCCCTATCCTCTTAGAATCCAAACCTGATAATGTCCCAAAATGGACACCATCCGTAGGGGGACAAAAGCAAAGCCTTCTCGAGGTGTCTTTTGAATCTCACATTTTCGAACTAACAACGGAGATCGCAGGATATACTGTCGTATATCCCTCTCCCACTCACTGATTTAAAATTAAGGTTTCTATTTATAAAATATCTAATATTTTAATTTAACTAGTGTGAATAAATTTATGGCGGCTAAATCATAACTCTTATCTACACTAGTACACTATTAGTGACCTAACCAATTTTAATTTTTAAAATTTGTATAACTAATTTCCATTAGTCTCTAGTAATTGTATTTCTCAATTAAACTAATTTAATTAGAGTGGTATTAGTGACCTATTATACTTTAACCTTTTAAAATACTAGAACACTAATAGGTTTAAAAATTTAGAATTCTAAAATGGTCAAGATTTGTATTAAACTATTTAATTAATCTTAGTGTGTTATAAAATCCAATAGTACGCGGAATTGTATCCCGAGTGCAGACCATATTACCGTCTATTCGGATTCGGCTATGGAATTTATGTCCGGGTTTCCATCCTATATACCAATGAAATTTATTATGCACTAATTAAGCCCAATATATTAGAATTCAAATTTTAAACCTTAAAACAAATTAAATCATTAATTATTTTTCTATGCATATCATATTCTAATTTAAACAATTTAAATCACATAAAATCATATTTCATGTCTATAATGATAATGCATCTAAAGCATGTTATGGCATGTGAAATGCAAGAGTAGGCACCCTAAGCTATATGACATGTTATTCAAACAATTCGAATTAAACATACATATAACATAAAAAAATATTTTACATTGACTGGGATCTTATTTTTCCCTATAATAATCTAATTAGTACAAAAAAATACCCAAGGCATCCCTTGGTCTTCAAATCACGCTCCAAGGTGGTGTTGGCTCCTTTTGGGATTTCGGTGCTCCAAATTACAACAATTGAAATTTTACATTGGAAAATTAAAAATAAAACAATTGTAAACAATGGACTTATGGCCTTACATCCCAAAAACAAAACCAACATGAAAATAAGAGCCGGAAAAATTTACGACCAATGCAAAATACATTCATCACATGGAAAATAATAATAATTCATCATATGAATATTTTATTGTGCCTAGTCATCTAATCATGCATATTAATATTTATAACTCATATAAATATATTAAAAATAGTAACTTTAAAAGAAAAAGAGAAGGGTTAAGAACATTTCTCAACCTTTCTCTCGATGCCAATTGTAGGAAACGCTTTCCTTGCGCACCGAAAATGGTTAAGGCGCACGGATCGGACTTGAAAAAATTTTATGCCCTTCCCTTGAACTGGCCGAATGCTACTGCCACCACCACTGAAATTTTGCTTCAGTTTTAGACAAAATTCCAGCCCCGAAATTGTCGCGGAACAGTCCCCAAACAACCCCGAACTGTTGGACAAAATGACCCATAACGTCACTATTTGCACAGATCATTGTGTTGTTGTAGCAAATTAACTATGTGACAAGGAAATCGCGCTCTCATCATTTGTGATTAGATCACCATAGATATATAAATGAAGAGAGGTCCCTATGATTAGTTCCTGGATTGAGAATGATATGAGACAGTATCAGTCCCCGAAGGTTTAATCATTAAGTATCCCTAGCCGGAGTATTATCGAGACTGGACATCGATAATGCAGAATAGGCTAGTATTGCACTTGTGTGCGTTGTGAGGGCACAACGGCATAGTTCTCATATATATAAGTATCGGATACTTATGCAAGTACGATAGGAGGTCGTGTTTCACCGATAGTACGGGAAACAGCTTCGCTCTGGATAGACCCCTCGGAATCCCATTGGTATTATGACTATGTGTCTATGGGAGGCCGAAATCAAGGTAGGTGTGTATAGTCTTAACCTGAGACTTACATCGCTAATACTTACGATAATCGATAGACT